>PVIU01004971.1:0-79297 GCA_004026605.1 Ondatra zibethicus
CCAGCACACACGCCAGCACACACGCCAGCACACACTCCAGCACACACGCCAGCACACACGCCAGCACACACGCCAGCACACACGCCAGCACACACTCCAGCACACACGCCAGCACACACATACACATGCACATAAAACAAATCTTTTACAATGTTATTTTTGTCTTTTTTTTTAAATAAAGGGATAAAATACAGGGCTGGGGAAATGACTCAGACTAAGAGCACTTGTTGCTCTTGCAGAGGACCCAGGTTCCATTCCCTGCACTCACATGGTGGCTCAAAACCATCTGTAGCTCCAATTCTATGGGATCTGACCGCCCCTTCTGACCTCTGGTAACGGGCATGCACATGGTACATATATATACCTACAGGCAAAACACTCATACAAATAAAATATTTTTACAAAATGTGTAGAATATAGAAAAAAAATGTTCGGGTTGGAGAGATGGCTCAGTGGTTAAGAGCATTGTCTGCTCTTCCAAAGGTCCTGAGTTCAATTCCCAGCAACCACATGGTGGCTCACAACCATCTGTAATGAGGTCTGGTGCCCTCTTCTGGCCTGCAGGTATATACACAGACAGAATATTGTATGCATAATAAATAAATAAATATTTTAAAAAATGTTCAAAGACAACAAAGGTTCCCAACTTTAGAGAGAGAAATACCACTGAGGCAAAAAAAAAAAAATGTTTTGCAAAATGGTCGTTGTTTGGTTGAAAGCGTCACCTCAGCCCCTGGCATCCATATTTACAAAGAGTCTGGAATGTTTAGTTGGAAGGTCACCTCAGCCCCTCTCCATTTCAAGCCCCCTCCCCAGGGAGTTGCCTCAGTTCAAACTCCACCTCCAAGAAAGCCCACCAAACGGTGACCCCTCCCCAGAAAAGGTCAAGGTCAAGATACTCCCACAGGCTATTTAAACTGCTCCCCAGAGAACGAACACGTGGTCTTCCCGGTTTTCCTTCTCCCTCTCCGTGTTTTCCCAGGTGTCCTCTTGCCAGTGCTGGCATCCTTTAAACCTGGGATTCTTTTAATTTGGTCTGATTTGGTCTGATTTGGATTATTGTGTTGGCAGAGAGGTTTGTCGGGCCGAAAAAACTTAACAGTCATTTCAAGCAAACTGCTGCCAATGGAGGTGAACAAAAGTTGTCCCTTCCCATGTGTGCCCGATGTCAGTGTGTCAGTGAGCCTGAGTCCGGGCTGCAGCACTCAACAGACAGGACCTGAGACAGCAGGCTGACTCTCAGGCCGGGGTGCTGAGACCAGCAGCCAGGGGCTCACACACGGCAACACTGTGGGCCACATTTAGCACCAGCCAGGCCCATGCAGACAGTTCTCTGCCTCATTGCATGCCCCCCCCATCTAGATTGCAGCGAGCCTATCTACAGTGGACAAGGCACACCCAAAAGAATCAGGTAAGGCTCAATGGCACACATGCTCCATTGGCACGGCATTTACTCCCTGAAAGAGACCTGGGATGGACCTGTCTTTGCTTAATTTTACAGGTGAATGAACCATGAAACAAATCTGAGAAACCAAACAGCCCAGGCTCTTAACCAGTGGATAGAGATGAGATTCAGAGCTGAGTTTACTTAAGGCCAGAGACCCAGGGGCAAGGAGCTGAACCATGCTGGGTGGGGACTGCTGGGGTTTGAATAAATTATATAATACTTATTAGAACCAGGCCTAAAGTTGGCTTTAGAGAGTGTTCACATAGACTTCATAAACTGGAGCTTTTAGAGAGGGTCCTACTGAGTGTCTCAAATGTGAAATCTCCCTGCTCGGGTCACCAGGATCTGGGGTCATAGGCACGGGCCGCCATTCCCAACCTCAGAAAAGCAAAATGTTTTAGATTTATCTTTAGAACACTAAAGAAAATAGGGATTCCTCTCCTCTGATACCCACATCCAAATGATATAAACTTTGCCATTTCTAAGTTCAGAATGGATGTGGCACTTGCCATCAGCGCTTGGCTCCTGAATGCCACTCTCCTCGAAGAAGCCGAGGTCTAGAAAGTATGAGATAAGCTTGGAAAATGCTTTAAATTGTGTGAGGAGGGGAGAGCGGAGCATTGCGTGCGGAGGGCAGAAGGCAACTTACAGGTGTTGCCTGCAAAGTGGGGGATTCTCGGGGTATCACAGTGAGGAATGTCAGGTGTGGCGTGTGGCTCAGGGAAAGATCTTTTCTCTACCAGGCATGAGGTCCTGGGTTTCACCTCAGCATCAAAAGGAAGAGGAGAAGGAAAAGGAAGGGGATAAAGAAACCAATAAATACATCAAATAAAGAAGGAAACCACAGATTCAATGCAATGCCCATCAAAATCCCAACAAAATTCTTCAAAGACCTCGAAAAAACGGTACTCAACTTCATTTGGAAAAGCAAAAAACCCAGGATAGCCAAAACAATCCTGGGCAATAAAAGAACTTCTGGAGGCATCACAATCCCTGACTTCAAACTATACTACAGAGCTACAGTACTGAAAACAGCCTGGTACTGGCATAAGAACAGACAGGAGGACCAATGGAACCAAATAGAAGCCCCAGATATCAATCCACACATGTTTGAACACCTGATCTTTGATAAAGAAGCAAAAAATATCAAATGGAAAAAAGAAAGCATATTCAACAAGTGGTGCTGGCATAACTGGATATCAACATGTAGAAAAATGAAAATAGACCCATATCTATCACCATGTACAAAACTCAAGTCCAAATGGATCAAAGACCTCAACATAAAGCCAGCCACACTAAACCTTATAGAAGAGAAAATGGGAAGTACACTTGAACACATTGGCACAGGGAACCACTTCCTAAATAGAACCCCAGCACCACAGACACTGAGAGAAACAATTAACAAATGGAACCTCCTGAAACTGAACAACTTCTGCAAAGCAAAGGACACGGCCAACAAGATAAAACAACGGCTTGCAGAATGGAAAAAGATCTTCACTAACCCCACATCAGACAGAGGTCTGATCTCCAAAATATACAAAGAACTCAAGAAATTGGACACCAAAAAAATCATGTAATCCAATAAAAAAAATGGAGTACAGACCTAAACAGAGAACTCTCAACAGAGGAATCTAAAATGGCTGAAAGACACTTAAGGAAATGTTCAGCATCCTTAGTCATTAGAGAAATGCAAATCAAAACAACTCTGAGATTCCATCTTACACCTGTAAGAATGGCCAAGATCAAAAACACTGATGACAACTTATGCTGGAGAGGTTATGGGGAAAAGGAAACACTTCTGCATTGCTGGTGGGAATGCAAGCTGGTACAACCCCTATGGATGTCAGTGTGGCGATTTCTCAGAAAATTAGGAAACAACCTTCCTCAAGACCCAGTAATACCACTTTTGGGTATATATCCAAAGGATGCTCAATCGTGCCACAAGGACATGTGCTCAACCATGTTCATAGCAGCTTTGTTTGTCATAGCCAGAACCTGGAAACATCCTAAATGCCCCTCGATTGAAGAATGGATTAAAAAAAAAAATGTGGTACATTTACACAATGGAGTACTACACAGCAGAAAAAAATAACAACAGTTTGAATTTTGCAGGAAAATGGATGGAACTAGAAAGCATTATTTTGAGTGAGGTAACCCAGACCCAGAAAGACAATTATCACATGTACTCACTCATAGGTGGTTTTTAAACATAAAGCAAAGAAAAACAGCCTACAAACCACAATCCCAGAGATCTTAGACAACAATGAGGACACTAAGAGAGACTTACATAGATATAATCTACATGGGAAGTAGAAAATATAAAAAGACATGATCTCCTGAGTAAATTGGGAGCATGGGGACCTTGGGGGAAGGTTGAAGGAGGGAGGGGAGAGGCAGGGAGGGGAGCAGAGAAAAATGTAGAGCTCAATAAATATCATGGAAAAAATAAATAAATAATAATAAAAAAGAGGGAAAAAAGAAGGAAACCTGAAACTCATACTGATTCTGATTCTGCAGAGCTGAGAGATGGAAGGTGGGAGGGAGGCAGAGGGGAGGCAAGGGAGGAAGGAGGGAGACAGGGGAGGCATGGGGAGGTAGGAAGGAGGCAGGGGAAGCAGGAGGGAGGCAGGGGGAGGAAGGGGGAGGTGGGAGGTTAAGCTAGCAGGTTAAGCTCCTTCACACTGAGAAAGCTTTACAACCCACCAGCTCAAGTAAGAGTAGGGGTTCAAAGTACTGGGTGAGAGAGACTGAGGTCAGGCCTGTAATCCCAGCTCTTGGGACAGGGAGGCAGGAGGATCAGGAGTGCATGCCAACTTCATATACAGCTGTGGGAACTGTGGTCCTCTGGGTTTGGCCTGATCATCACCATTTGAGACAGCAGCTGTCACCAGCCTGAACGTGACACCATGAACATTCCAGGGGAGCAGGGGTATGGTGCTATAAGGAACCGCCCTCCTGGAGAGAGTGGCTGTCATTGCTCATTCCCTGCCTGCCCTCCTGCCTCCAGAGAAAAGAAAGATATACTTAAAAGGGTCAGACCTGATTGGGCTGTCACCCAGAGTTGTCTGCCACTAACTGTATAAAACCCTCAATAAAGTACATTCACTTAGCAAAGCTACATTTGTTTACGTCACTCTTAGGGATGTCTGTGCTGTCCCGATTTGGAGGACACTACATGCTTCTGGAAATTTCACCTTCAAGCAGCAGTGTCTTGAGGTATCTCCTTACAGATACATTTTACATTTTTTTTCTTTAAATAATTTATGTGTGATCCAGGTGGTGGTATTATATGCCTTTAATCCCAGCACTCAGGAGGCAGAGGCAGGTGGATCTCTGAGTTTGGGCCAGCCTGGTCTAAAGAGCAAGTTCCAGGACAGCGGGGGCTACACAGAAAAACCTGACTTGAAAAAACGAAATCAACCAAACAAAAAACTATGTGTATTAAGAGCATGTGTCCATGGGCAGGTGTGAAGAGTGTGTGTCCATGTGCACATGGGTGCAACTGTGTGCCAGTGCCTGAGAAAGCCAGAGGCATCAGATCCCTGGAAACTAGAGTTACAGGTGGTTGTGAGCTGCCAGATAGGAGACTGGGTACTGAACAAGGGTCCTGTGCAAGAACAGCAGCAACTCTTAACCTTTCGGCCATCTCTCCGGTCCCCAAACAGACTGGTTTAAAAGGGAAGCTAGTAACTTACAATGGAGAAATCCAGCAGGCACCATGTTAACCAAGTAACAAAAGTGAACACTAGGAAAATCGACCTACACCAATGACCTCTGGGAGTGCAGTGAGGGTGTGACAGTGCACACTAACTTAGGCAGTGCACACTAGTTTAGGCAGTGCACACCAGCTTAACCAGTGCACACCAGCTTAACCAGTGCACACCACTTAACCAGTGCACACCAGCTTAACCAGTGCACACCAGCTTAACCAGTGCACACTATCCTTAACCAGTGCACACTAGCTTAACCAGTGTACACTATCCTTAACCAGTGCACACCAGCTTAACCAGTGCACACCAGCTTAACCAGTGCACACTAGCTTAACCAGTGCACACTATCCTTAACCAGTGCACACCAGCTTAACCAGTGCACACCAGCTTAACCAGTGCACACTAGCTTAACCAGTGCACACTATCCTTAACCAGTGCACACCAGCTTAACCAGTGCACACCAGCTTAATCAGTGCACACTATCCTTAACCAGTGCACACTAGCTTAATCAGTGCACACCAGCTTAACCAGTGCACACTAGCTTAATCAGTGAACACTAGCTTAACCAGTGCACACTATCCTTAACCAGTGCACACTAGCTTAACCTTTAGGAAATAGTGAGAGGGACTGGAAAGATGCCTCAGCAGCTAAGAGTCTGTGCTGTACCTACAAAGCACCAGAGTGGCCCAGCACCCCATGAGGAGGCTGACAACTAACTACCTGTAACTCCATCTCCAGGAGGTCTGAGGCCCCTGAACTCCTTGGGCACCTGCACTCTCATGCACAGACACGAATCAAAAATAAAGTGGCAGCACACGCCTTTAATCCCAGTACTTGGGAGGCAGAGGCAGACGGATCTCTGGGAGTTTAAGGCCAGCCTGGTCTACAGAGTAAGCTTGATCCAGGCCAGTGAAGGTCACATAGTGAGACCCTGTCTCAAAGAAAAAAAAAAAAGACAAACAAAAATAAAGTGAGTCTAAAAGAAAGAAAAAGAGAAAAGAAATGCCAGGCATGGGTTCGGGCAACTCAGTTGCAAAGTGCTTGCCTTAGAAGCCTCAGGACCTCAGTTCAGTCCTAAGAATCCATGCATAAAAACAAAACACAGCAAAAAAACAAACAAGCCATGAGGATGTGTGCTTATAATCCCAACACAATTTGGGTACCCTGGGCTTGTCGGCCAACCTGCCTAGCCTATTTGACAAGTTCTGGGCCAGTGAGAGATGACACATCAAACGGAAAGGTTGGTGGTTCCTGATGACTGCCGCCTGAGCTGGCTTCTGACCTCCACGTACGCGTGTGTCAGGTGCAGTGGCCCAGGCCATAGTCCCAGCCACTCTGGGAGGCTGGGGCAGCACTGTCAGCTGAGCCCAGGAGTTTGAGCCCAGCCTCACGCCAAGAGCTCATCTCTTAAGCAGTGAGAGAGGCAGAGGGAACAGAAGGGGCATTGGCTGAAGCAGCTCAGGCTGAGTGAGTGTCCTAGTTACTTTTCCTCTTGTGACACCAAACCAAATCCATCTTAGGGAAGAAAAGCGTTGTTCTCCACTTACAGCTGGAAACACGGTCACCTGTAGTGGGGTCTCGGCAGCTGCTCACGCCACGTCCACAGCCAGAAAGCACGTTCCTGAGCGGCCACCTTCCTTCCTCCTTTCGTGCAGTCCAGGACCCAAGGCCACGGAACTGTTGCAGCCTGCTTCTGGGGTGGGTCTTTCCGCCGCAGCCTAACCAAGATAACCCCTTACAGACACCGCCACGGGCTCTTTTCTAGGGGACTGGAGAGCCTGTCAAGTTGACAACATTAACCTTGAGACTTTGTCTCAAGGGAACAGGGAAGAGAGAAAAAAAAAAAAAGCAGATGTCTGACGTCCTTCTAGCTGTCTGGAAATGTGTACACGCCCACCCACCACACACACACACACACACACACACACACACACACACACACACAGAGAGAGAGAAAAAAACATCAGGTACACTACACAAAGGACATTTCACACAACAACCAGCCTGTGCTCTTCACGTTGGAAAGGCAAAAGCGGGAGTGGGGGGATATTCTTCCATTCTTCCAGATCTTAAAGCAGAGACAACTGTCTGTCAACTAGAATCTTAGATGAAGGGAAAATGTTATCAAGGAGGGACAGGGATGAATCTTGAGAGAGTGCCTACCCTCACACACAGGCCCTAGCTCAATCCACCACCATTACATAACCAGACAAATAAATAAGCTGTTGAGGACATCACCAGAATAATTAGTGAGATTTTAATATAGATTATAAAGTAGACAATAGTATTGAACTGGTATTAGCATTCCTGATTTAGGTCAGGACATTAATAGGTTATGAAAGGGAATGTCAGGCTGGAGAGATGGCTCAGAGGTTAAGAACACTGACTGCTCTTCCAGAGGTTCTGGGTTCAATTCCCAGCACTCACATGGTGGCTCACAACCATCTAGAATGAGATCTGGTGCCTTCTTCTAGCCTGCAGGCATACATGCAGGCAGAATACTGTATGCATAACACTGTGTACATAATAAAAAAAAAGAAAGGGAATGTCTTTGTCCTTAGGAGATACGCATTTGAAGTATAAAGGAGTGAACGGTGGTGTTGGCCAATGTCCTCTTAGATTGTTCCTATAGATTAATAATAATAATAATAGAGGCTGGAGAAGATGGCTCGGTGAATGAACGCTTCCTAGGCATGCATGCAAACCTGAGCTCAGCTCCCCAGGAGCCACACAAAATGCTGTCTACGGCTGTACATACCTGCCCACCTTCCCAGGGCTAGAGGTGGGAGAGACAGGAGGGTGGATGGGGTTTTCTGGCCAGTTAACCAAGCCAGAGAACAGCAATATGTTCAGTGAGAGACCCTGTCTGGAGGACAGAGGAAGACGACTTGACATCTTCTCTGGTCTGCACATACCCACAGCAGACACGTGCACCTACACTGACACACAGCACAGACACACACACAAAAAGTTTTTTGTTGTTGTTGTTGTTTTTACTAAAAAAATAAAATAAAACCAAAAATAACACAAGAACTAAAGTGAAGCTAATGGGGCAAAATATTTATAAGTAGGTGTTAGGTCCCAAAGAAACATAGTACAAAGGGCTGAGAAGTCTATTAACATATCAAGGCAGATGCTTCACCAGGCTTTGGCAGCAGCAGGTGCCTATTACAGAGCCCTGGCCCCTGCTGCACTTCTCACCCGACCCCTCTTCTAGACCTCTCCAGCCCCTGAGTTTTCAGTCCCTTCCCCCAGCTTCTTTTTCTCCCTATCTAACCCAGCCACTTTGACCACACGCTCTCTTAATTCTTGGCTCTTCCTTGGTCCCCTCCCTTTGCTTCCTGTCTCATGGCCCTGTTCAGTCCGGGCCCTTCCAGGTACCTGTGACTGTTCTCTCCCTCGGTCTCCAGTGTCCTCATTCTCCTTCAGTAGGAACTAACCCATGAAGGGGCTCCAGGGATCTACTGTAGTTGTCTTAAGACTTGTCTGTAAGCCTGAATTTTTTTTTAAGATTTCTTTTTTTTTTAATTGATTTTTATTGAGCTCTACATTTTTCTCTGCTCCCCTCCCTGCCTCTCCCCTCCCCACTTCCACCCTCCCCCAAGGTCCCCTTGCTCCCAATTTACTGAATTTTTTTAAGATTTATTTTTTTCCATGATATTTATTGAGCTCTACATTTTTCTCTGCTCCGCTCCCTGCCTCTCCCCTCTCCACTTCAACCCTCAAGATTTATTTATTTGTTATATATACAGCACATTTGCCTGCACGCTGGAAGAGGGCATCAAATCTCACTATAGATGGTTGTGAGCCACCATGTGGTTGCTGAGACCTCTGGAAGAGCAGTCAAAGCTTTTAACCTCTGAGCCATCTCTCCACCCCGTAAGCCTGAATTTTTAAAAATAAAATAACATGGGTTTTTTTGTTTCTTGGTTTTGGTTTTTTTCAAGGCAGGGTTTCTCTGTGTAGCCCTGGCTGGCCTGGAACTTGCTTTATAGACCAGGACGGCCTCGAACTCACAGCCTGCCTCTGACTTCCCAATGCTGGGGATTAAAGGCATGCGCCGCCACCACCCAGCAAATAACATGGATTTTAAAATGCAAAGATTATAATCAGACCACTTATTCCGTTGACCCCAGTTTCTGTCTTCCATCATGTGGATCCATACGGCCAGCTCCAATCTGGCCTTTCCAGTGTTTGACGTCTTCTTCCCTCACACCATTAAGCATAGCAGCCAGCCACCTGAGCAAAACACCTAGCTTCACCTCTCTCTAAGCCGCGACACAGCTCCCACCCAACTCAGAGTAGGAGCAGAATCCCAATGGGGTTCATCCCAATGTCTACTGTCCTGGCTCCTGCTTCTGCTTCCAGATTTGGTATTAGTTACATTGGTGGTTGTTGTTGTTTTAAAAGCCTAACAAAAGCAGCTTGATGGAGAGGGGTTAATTTGGCTCGTGGGTCAAGAGCGCAGTCCCCTGTGGCAGTGTAGTCCTGGCAGCAGCAGGTCATTCTGTACCTACCGTCAGGAAGCAGGGACTGATGGTTGCTGGTGCTTAGCTCACCCAGGAAATGGCACACCCCTCTCTTAGGGTTGCAGTCTTCAAACTGCAAGGACTAAAGCTATGTCTTAAGTTTAGACTGCTGTGCTTAAGAGATCTATAACACAAAAATGTCTCTAATCTGTAAGCCCCACTTGCCCAAGGGACAGATAACCTCCTGGGATGCTGGGGCTGTGGCTCACGGAAGATAACAAGCCTCAGTTTTCACTTATATAAACAAAGGTTGATTGCCCCAGCTGTGCAGGATGTGCTCGATCAGACACAGGCAGGAAGTATGTCAGGAGTATGCTTGCCCCAGTTGGAGAAAGGCAGCAAGTACATAGCCTTGCGGGCTTTGCCTTTAAAAGAACCTGACTTTCTCTGGAAATCTCAGGTACGGACCTGGCCAGTGTCCCTCAGCCTGGCCAGTGCTTAAAAAAGCTTGTTTCAATTTTGGCTCAAAAATTGTATTTGTGTTCTTATTCTCACCCAGTGGGATTAACATAACTTCCCTTGCCCCATTAGACAACTATTCCTCACTAACCCTTCACAGACAAGGTCAGAAGCTTGCCTAACCTATTTAACCGTGTGTGTGTGTGTGTGTGTGTGTGTGTGTGTGTGTGTGTGTGTGCCCCCATTAAATGCTTTCCTTTATGGCTCAGCGGTTAAGAGCACCGGCTGCTCTTCCAGAGATTCTCAGTTCAATTCCCAGCACAACCATCTATAATGAGATCTGGCGCCCTCTTCTGGCATGTAGGCATACATGCAGGCAGAACACTGTGTACATAATAAATCTTATAAAAAGATAAAGATTGGTCTTGGTCGTAGTGTCTTTACACAGCAGCAGAAATCCTAATTAAGACAGGAGTCTTCACTCAAATGTCACCCTCTCCAAAATGGCCTTGCCCTTGTAGCCCATAGAAAGGTGAGGCATGGCTGAGGGAGATACAGAACGTCAACAACAGGTCTGCACATGGACACGCACACACTTGCACACGAAGCAGAAGAAACCGACGTCATGAAATTGGTGCTATAGAGGATTTACTAATAACCTTGCATAGGAAACATTAAGCTACACAAATAGAATTTAGCTGGAACCCTGCCTCCAATGAGATGGAGATAAGCAGCTCACTGACCAGCTTTGCTAGAAACTGCAAGAATGAAAGCTTTGTACTATACCTAAAGTTTAGGGCTGCTGAGAAAGTCTCTGCTAAGGTTTGTTCACCACGACTGACTTCCAATTAGGCTCCATCCCATAACAAAAAGGTGGGTTTTGTTGTTGCTTTTTTTTTTTTTTTTCAAGACAGAGCTCTGGCTGTCCTGAAACTCGCTCTGTAGACCAGGCTGGCCTCAAACAGAGATCCACCTGCCTCTGCCTCCCGAGTGCTGGGATTAAAGAAAGGTGTGCACCTCCACTGCCCGGCAAAGACTTTTTTCAATTAAAAAATTATGATCCTGGAGTTATTAAGAGATGTTTAGGCTGTGTGTCCTTTTATCTTTCCATGTGTGAGCATCCCTTTAGCCAGTTTTATTATGGACATCTTTATAGCATGATAAGCAATCGTAGCCGCTATTGGAAACAGTCTGCCACTTAGCTGCTCTTAACGGCACAAGGCCTTTTTCCTGGGCTGCTCTGGTCTTCTTCCCCCCGTCATGGATCAGGGGCCAGTCTGACTTAGGTCAGGGACTTTGAAGGAAACTTTAAGACAAGCATGCTTGGATCTAAAGTGGGAAGGTCAAATCCCAGCTCCAGAGGCAGTTTCTCATGAGCTAAGATATCCTGTGACAATTTCCCAACATTACCCTTACAAAAGGGCATCTGTTTCTCTGTAAGACTGAGCCTGGTGACTGACAAATCCATAGCCATCTGAGTGTCTTCAGAGGGGAAAGACAACCTGAAAAGCTTAGTAAGTATTCTCTCTCTTAGGAAGACACCAAGTTGCAGGAAAGATGATGATTCTGTGAGGTGGGAAGTCTTGGCTCCTTTGTGGGTCAAACCTCTGATATACGTTTCCTGTTTGGCCCTTTTAAACTTATAAGAACTTGTAACCTAGAGACCAATAAAGAGAAAATCATCAAAACAAGACACCTGCCAGATGGTGGTGGCGCACACCTTTAATCCCAGCACTCAGAAGGCAGAGGTAGGCGGATCTCTGTGAGCTTGAGGCCAGCCTGGTCTGCAGAGCGAGTGCCAGGACAGCCAGAGAGACCCTGTCTCAAACAAAATGAAAAAGGCACCTAACGGAACTTAGAAAATAGTGCCATCCGGTGTTCCCTTTGTTTGCCCATGTCTTTATAACTGTAGAGTAGAAACAGAAGCAGGAATATCCAGGTTTGATGGTGTAGAAAAAACAAAGGCAGACTACAGTCAGAGGAGTATCCTATCTCAGTTAGAGGAGGCAGGCATGGAGACACAGTAAAAAGGGCAGACGTTGGGACCCAGGATGATTTCTGCTTCCGGTCTCTCCTGGAACAGCTCAGCTAAAGAGTTCTCCTGTCCAGAAAAATGGCCATGGACTCTGAGTGTCGTGAGGTGGGACCCCTGGCCTCTCTGGCTGTGAAGATATAGCTGTTCTACCTCATCTGTCTAAGGCACCTTCCGATTGGTTTAATAAAGAGATGAATGGCCAATAGCAAGGCAGGAAAGGATAGGCAGGACTTCCAGGCAGAGATAGAAACTCCGGGAAGAATCTGAGAGGTGGGGAATTTGCCAGCTAAATGCAAAAGAAGTCAGATGTTTTTTGTTGTTTTGCTTTTAATTATGAACGCTTGGGCCTAGTTTAGGCTTCTTCCCAACTAGCTCTTAAAACCAATTAATCCATTTATATTAATCTACATTCTGCCACATGACTTGTTACCTCTACTCCGTACCATGCATCCAACTTCCTCAGAGTCTAGCCGGCGAATCCCTCGCCTCTCAGATTCTCCCCAGAGGTCCTATCTCTGCCCAGAACTCCCGCCTATCCTCTCCTGCATAACTACTGACTGTTTGGCTCTTTCTTAAACCGATCAGAAGGCGCCTTGGGCAGATGAGGTAAAATAGACACACCCACACAGTGTACAAAAAGATTATCCCATAACATCATATGGTCACATCAAAAGACACTACTTTGATAAAAGCAGATTGAGCAGAGAAGGGATGAACTTTGACACAGTAAAGGCCGCCCATTTCAAACCCACAGGTAGCATACAAAATGGGGGAAGGAGGAGGGGAAAGCTCTGAGATCGGGAACCAAAAGCTGTTTCCACCACTGTTTACACTCAGCGTAGTACAGGGTGCTCTAGCCAGACCAGTTAGGCAACTGAAAGAAATAAAGGGCATTCAAAAGGGAAAGGAAGAAGCATATTTTGCGTGCAAATGATATGATGTCTATAGAAGAATTTAAAGACTCCTCGAGACCCTCATGAGTTCCTGATGGCAGGGGAGTGGTTCCTGGTGGGTTTTACAGCTGAAAATCCCAAGAGCTGGGGTGTGGCTATCAGTTAAGGATCCCTATAGAAGCTTCCCTGGAGCACAATAAAGTTGGCATTCTTGTATCAAGGATGACCTGTGTCCCCGTGTCTCTGTCTGTGTGTGTATGTGTTTAAATCTCCAGCCCCTTTCCCGGCTCGACAACCGTCCCACAGTGAAGGCGCTACATAAAGTAAGACTTTGTCCCTCAAAAAATAAAAGCTAACAAAGCAAAACAAACAAAATGTTTGAGAGAACGGGGGTAAAGGGAATGCTCCTACATTCTTGGTGAGAATGCAAATTAGTATGGCCATTATGGGAAACAGTATGAAGGTTCCTCAAATTGCTAAAGACACGGGGCTGGGAAATAGCCGGGTGGCAAGGAGCTTGTCTTGTGTGAGAGGGGTTAATCCCTAGAAAAAGAAAAGTATCATTTTATAACGCTCAGCACAGACCTCTAGAAATGAAATCCAGGTGCAGTGGCTCCCAGTACTGGGGAGCAGATGCAGGAGGAAATTCAAGGCCAGCCTGGTCTGATCTACATGTAGAATTCTAGTTCGGCCATGGCTCCACAGTGAGACTTTGTCCAAAAAAAAAAAAAAAAAAAAAAAAAAAAAAAACAAACAAAGTACCATTTTGTAACATGTCTTTCTCTGTCCTGCCAAGCAGCTCCCAAATACTGACACAGAGACTTATTAATTATGAAAGCTCAGCCTTAGCTTAGGCTAGTTTCTAACTAGCTCTTAGAACTTAAATTGACCCATTTCTATTAAACTACGTGTTGCCACGTGGTTCGTGGCTTTTACTTCTCCGCCTGCATGTTCTGCTTCCTCTGCACCCAGATGGCAACTCCCCCTCCTTCTTCCAGGAGCTCCTGCCTATGCCTCCTGCCTAACTATTGGTCATTTACCTTTTATTTTATTTTTTTAATTTTTATTTATTTATTTATTTTGGTTTTTCGAGACAGGGTTTCTCTGTAGCTTTGGAGCCTGTCCTGGAACTAGCTCTTGTAGACCAGGCTGGCCTCGAACTCACAGAGATCCGCCTGCCTCTGCCTCCCGAGTGCTGGGATTAAAGGCATGCACCACCACCGCCTGGCCATTTGCCTTTTATTAAACCAATCACAGTGACATATCTTTATACAGTGTAATCAAATATCTCACATTTTCTCCTTCTGTCTAAATAAAGAGGAAAGTGATTTAACTCCAACACAGTAAACTATATACAATAAGAGCAATTATCAGGTAGGAACTACATTTACAATATCCAGTCTATTTGTGCCTGGCCAATTTGGAGAAATTACTCTATTATCTATCTTATCTTGAAGTTCAAAGTTTTATACCTAAACCATTTTTATCATAACTTGTAATACCAATCCAAAACAATATTTTTAGACCTTAAAAGATTTTCTTAGATAAATAATTTAAGCTTTTATGTCTCTCAATCTTATACACTTTGTACCTCTTTTGTGAGTTTATTTTCTGAATATGGTAGCAAGGAAAACTGTAACTATAACTATCTCAACATCAACTCCACCAGCGATCTGAGAAAGATATACTATTACTTGAGTAAACAGGACAGGTAGAGCAAAGAAATTCCAAAACTATATAATTGAAAAGACAGCTGGCTACTTTGAAAGTCACCCAAAGTTCCTCTGCAACATTGGGGCATCCATCTTTGGCCTACAGGCCTAGAATATCTGACAGACTTTCTGTAAATCAGGGATTTTTGAAGGACTGTCCTACCTTGTCTTGGCAAAGCTTGGCAGTCACTTTCGTTTGTGTCCTCCTTGTCCAGTTTGGACAGTTTTATGTGGAATGCCCTTCTGTATGCTGTGAATATGTTTTATTACTATTGGTTAATAAAAAGCTGATTTGGTCAATAGCCAGGCAGAATAGGGACAGCTGGGACATCCAAACAGAGATACAGGGAGAAAGAAGGCAGGGTCAGGGAGATACCAGCAGCTGCTGAAGAAGCAAGATGTGAGGTAACAAGCCACAAGCCTCGTAGTAAAATATAAACTAATAGAAATGGGTTAATTTAAGTTGCAAGAGCTAGTTAATAATAAGCCTTAGATAACAGGCCAAGCAGTTTATAATTACTATTAAGCCTCAGTATGGTTATTCAGAAACTGGTGGGCAGGAGAGAAACATCCAGTTACACAGTATACTGTCATCAGTTGAGGAAAGGGAAGTTTCTTTCCCCAGTGTCTAATTTTGGCACAATGAAAGCAAACTTCATATCGAGGATCTTTGATGCCCATCATCCTCTTTTGAAGTAAATTGGTGCTGCTAGGAGCAGATGTGTCTCACTGTCATGAAAAGCCTTGTGTTATTAAAACATCCTAATTCTCATATTCTGTGTGGTCTTTGACGTGTTTGAAGACCATCTATCTATTTAAAATATATCTCTATTTGACCTTGAAAACATACCTTACATGACTATAAGTTTTATTGCTATAGATGACTAACTACTAACCTACCTTTATTATCCTAAATAACTTTCAAGGACTAAAACTTTACATTACATTTTTAAATGAGCTGCAAAGGTATAATACCTTAATCAAGAATAGGAGCATACATAAAGTATAATAAAAATAACCTAAATTTGTATCACTATACAAAAATCCATACAAATGTAAAATAT
Organism: Ondatra zibethicus; assembly: GCA_004026605.1. Taxonomy (NCBI): domain Eukaryota; kingdom Metazoa; phylum Chordata; class Mammalia; order Rodentia; family Cricetidae; genus Ondatra; species Ondatra zibethicus. The sequence goes on from PVIU01004971.1 coordinate 15,790, forward strand.
TTGAGACTCATAGTTGCTTTTCAGTTTAAAAGTAGATTCAATAATCTACCTTTTTATCCTATCATTTCTATATCCCCCTTTTTTTTTCAGAATGAGATTCCTGAATCTAATCTCCTTTGCTTAGTTTCCTCCTGAATATGACCATTAGCAACTTGCAACCAACCCTCCTAAACAATGATAAACATCCATAATCCACAAATCACCAAAACCCACTCACCCTACCTCTTGGCAATGTTAGTATCGTGTTCTTGAAATTACTTCCTGTTGTCTGGGGGATGAGAGCATCTTTAGAGGACCCTAAGATGAAATAAACCCTTTCCTCTCCAAGTAGCTTTTGGTCATGCTGCTTATCACAGAAATAGAAACCTGCCCAGGCCCCCAGCCCAGTTCTGTCTGGTGACACACACATTTCCATGCATAGGTCCATATGCCAAAGCTCTTAAGACACCTGCTTCCCAGATGTTCATATTCCACAAAAAGGAAAACTGATCTATGAAGCCTTTGTTTGCTTAAAACACCACAGCAGGTGTGGTGGTGCATGTCAGTAATCCCAGCACTGAGAGCAGAGGCAGGCAAATCTCTGTGAGTTCAATGCCAGCCTGGTCTACAAAGAGAAGTCCAGAACTGGTGCGGGAGAATTGTCTGTATTCTGTCAATCATGTTTTAAATAAACGCTGATTGGCCAGGCAGGAAGTATAGGTGGGAAAACCAGACAGGAAGTAAAGGTGTGGCCAGAAGAACCGGAGTATTCTTGGAAGAAGGAAGCTCTTTCCCCACTCCTGCCCAGACCACCAAAGAAGCAGAATGTGACCTGCCCTGCTGTAAAAGGTACTGAGCCATGTGGCTAACATAGATAAGAATAATGGACTATATAAGTTATAAGAGCTAATACGAAGCCTGAGCTAATGGGCCAATCAGTTTGTAATCTTCTGGAGACCTCTGTGTGATTTTCTTTGGGACCCAATGACTGTGGTAACTTAACAGGATGGAAACCCCAACAAGCAGGCCCTCATGTTACACAGAACAGCCAGGGCCATTACATAGAGAAACCCTGTCTCAAAAAACCCAAACAAACAAACAAACAAACAAACCAAAATCAAAAAATTTCTTTCTGGTCTATATAGCAAGTTCCAGGGCAGGAAAGCTACATAGTGAGATCCTGTTCCAAACAAAATCCAAACTCACAAAGCAGTTTTCCCGATTGAGTTTAGCATTCAGGGTCCCTGCAGCTGGCCATCTGAGTAGTCCCTGTATAGACAGTGAGGGTTGTAGGTGGACTTTTCTTTCCCGCTTCCCAGTTCCCAAATCACTGACATGAAGACTCAATATTAATTATAAACACTTGGCTTATAGCTCAGACTTGCCCTAACTAACTCTTACAACTTAAATTAGCCCATTTAAATCCATCTACATCCTGTCACGCGGCATTACCCCCTTTTCATCTTGCATCTCCTGTTTCCTCCTGGTTTCTGGCTGATGACTCCTCTGACTCTGCCCTTTCTCTTCCCTGGGTCCTTAGTCTGGTTTTTCCACCTAACCTTATCTTATCCAGCTACTGGCTGGTCAGCTTCTTTATTAGACCAATTGCAGCAGAATTTACACAGTGTAGAGGAGGATTATTGCACAGCAGAGTCTCCACTGAGAATACCACCTTGTCTTCTGCAGGTGGCCCACTGCTCCAGGCCACAGCCCAGAGGGTTTTCCTTACACCTTGGAATTCCGTCTAATGCCTGGGGAATGAGTCCAGGAGAGGACAAGCCTTGAGGGCAGGCAGCATCCTTCAGGGTCTTTCCCTGATCAAATCCCATGCTCAGGAAAGGGAACAGGCAATGGTCTCTGCCGGCCGTCAGAGTTCAGTGAACCTGTGGATTCAGCCTTTGGGGTCTCATTTCTCCTTTCCTTACATTCCTGGTTGCTTTAACTAAGTGTGTGTGTGTGTGTGTGTGTGTGTGTGTGTGTGTGTGTGTGTGTGTGTGTGTACGTGTATACGATCTCTTGGAGCTCAAGTTGTGAGGCACTCACTGTGGGTACTAAGAACTGAACTCTTACCCCGAGTGCTCTGAACCAGCAAGCCATCTTTCCAGCCTCCATGCTCAGTTTTCTTACTGGGGTTCTGGGGCTTGAACTCAGGTCCTCATGCATGCAGATCTGGCAATTATCAACTAAGCTATCTCTCCTGACTTGTTTTTTCTTTTAAATTATAAACTTTATTCTCAGAACTGACCATATTCTTAATATCGTCATCACTTGGAACAGTCTTGGGTGTCACCTTCCTTCTTGGATGCATGAGAACTCATGCTGGGAGCTAGAGAGCTGGCTTAGCAGTTAGAACATGCACTGCTCTGCAGTGGACTCAAAGCTCAGCTCCTACCGCCCCCTGTCGGGTGGCTACAACCACCTGTAACTCTAGCCCTGGGTGATCAGATGCCTCTAGGCTCCAACGACCACCAGCGCTCCTGTGCACGTTCCCTTACACAGATGCACACAACACAAATAGACTGCATCTTCAATCATAAAAATAAGACTTAAAAACAGAACAAAATCCATACTGAACTGTGAGTTCTGGGTACAAAGGGAGATTTAGGTTAATGCTCCTCCTTTGTGCCTTTGTCCACCAGTTGGGCAAAACACATACGAGTGGTTTTTTTGCCTCAGCTCTCCAGGTTCTGGCATCACTGACAGGGTCATGCTGGTCCTGACAACTATTGCTCATCCCCTGGATGAAGTCATGTCTCCTGTACTTCTCACCTTCCTCCTTCAGGGGTCACCCTCAGTTTTGGTGCAGCACATCCCCAAGGCACTTCCTAAGAAAGTGACTTCTTAAGAAGCTGGTGAGCATCCCAAGGAACGTGCTCATACGTGCCTTTATTTTATTCTCACCACTATTTGATAGAGAATTCTAGGTTAAGTGAGGAGTTTCTCAAAACCCAGAGGCATAATTTCATTTTCCTCTAGGATGTGGATACACATGGCTTGGCTGGTGAAAAGTCTGTTGCCAGTCACAGAACTGTAAGAAAAAAGGAATCAAGGGGCTGGAGAGATGGTTCAGTGGTTAAGAGCACTGGCTGCTCTTCCAGAGATCATGAGTTCAATTCCCAGCACCCACATGGTGGCTCACAACCATCTGTAATGAGATCTGGTGCCCTTGTCTGGCCTGCAGGCATACATGCAGACAGAACACTGTATACATAAAATATAAATCTTTAAAATAAAAAAGAAAGAAAAAAGGAATTAAAAACTAAATGAATAAATTCAGCAAGTCCCAGAATGTGCGAACGTAGAGGTGAAAGCCCCATTCAGCCCGTCCGTGGCTCCCTTTGGAAAGTCAGTTCTAGCACATGCCTGTGTGTCCATGGAGTAGAGGCTAGCCTGGGCTACATTACAAGCTCTTTCTCAAAACAAAAACAAAAACCAGTGACAACATGCCACCACCACCTAAAAGCAGAGGTGTAGGCATTCAAACAAATCCTGTAACATGAACCAAAAGAACCAAACAAAGCTAATCTCTTCATCTCTCTGTCTCTCTCCTCCCTAATAGAACTCACAATTTGTGTAACCCCATACACTTTAGGGATGCCGGCCCCTCTTTAGCACTAGGAAGGACAAAGTCTGTTGTTCTTTGTGTATGAACCCAAAAGGCTCACATGTGGAAGAGCAGTCTGCAGCTGGGGATGTTCTTGAAATGCAGCTGGACTGAGCCTCCTGTCCCTGCACTGATGGAGTTCATCCTCCTGTCCCTGCACTGATGGAGTTCATCCTCCTGTCCCTGCACTGATGGAGTTCATTCTCCTGTACCTGCACTGATGGAGTTCATCCTCCTGTCCCTGCACTAATGAAGTTCATCCTCCTGTCCCCACACTGATGGAGTTCATCCTCCTGTCCCTGCACTGATGGAGTTCATCCTCCTGTCCCTGCACTGATGGAGTTCATCCTCCTGTCCCTGCACTGATGTGATGTAGGAGGTTTTTTTGTATTTGTGTTGTTTTATTGGTAAATAAAGAAAACTGCCTTGGCCTTTTGATAGGGCAGAAATCAGGTAGGCAGAGTAGACAGAACAGAATGCTGGGAAGAAGGTAGTGTGGCAGACACCATGCTTCTCCTGCCTGAGATGGATGCTGGTTAGACTCATGCAGGTAAGCCACAGTCAAGTGAAATACACATTAATGGAGATGGGTTAAACGAATATGTGAGAGTTAGCCAATAAGAGGCTAGAACTAATGGGCCAGGCAGTAATTTAATTAATACAATTTTCATGTGGTTGTTTTGGGTGTAAGCTAACCGCGTGGCGGGATGTAGCCCACTCCATTTTTTTGTACTACAGATTGGCGCCCAATGTGGGGCACTGACTCCACGTAAAACCTAAGAGGACTTAAAAAAAAAATTCTAGACACAAATATAGAGTTTAGCACAGCTGGCAGCATGCCATAGCTCCCTTAAGAGAAATTTTCCTAATTCAACTGTAACAACAACAACAACAAAAGCCATTTTAAAACAAGGCTTCCTGGGCCCTGCCACCACTACAAACTCCGACGATGGAGCATTTGTGGGCCCGGATGTTTGTGTGCCCACTCAGGGTCGAAAACAAAGTAACTGAGACCATGCTTGGGGTTTGATGCCTGCCTGGACAGGCAGCACGATCAGGTCTACTAGGCGTGCACAGGCAGGAGAGCATGGCAGATTTCTGCCGCCATACAGAGAGATGTTTCCAGGCTGTGCAGTGCTCTGCGTGGCAGATTTGACTGTAGCTCAGATAAAAAGCATTTATGTGTTGCACGCTCATTCTCCGGGTTGGACTGCTGAACGCAGCTCCTGCCTGGCAGCCCCAGAGCTAGCAGAAATCGTACATCCACCATTTTGAAATTGGAGAGAGGTGGAGCCAACGGATTAGCATTTTAAAAGCTCTTCAAGACAGTAGACAATTAAAGACAATATAATAGGACAGATTCAGACATAAAAGACCTCTAAAGGGGGCTGGAGAGATGGCTCAGAGGTTAATAGCACTGACTGCTCTTCCAGAGGTCCTGAGTTCGATTCCCAGCAACCACATGATGGCTCACAGCCATCTGTAATGAGATCTGTCCAGCAAGCATACAGACAGACAGAACACTGTATACATAATAAATAAATAAATACATTTAAAAAAAATAACTTAAAAAAAAACCTCTAAATGGGTCACACTGTTAAATAAAGGTATGTAGTAGGGTTTTAAAAAAAAGAAATAAAGAGTATAGAGAGATACTTTTTTTAAAAAAGGCTAAAGTCTTTAAAGAGACAGAGTACAAATAGTCATAGATAAAAAAAATAAGCCACGTAAAAATGAAAAATTCACAAAATATCTGGACTATGTATTTTATTGTGTTTTCTTTAAATTTTTTACTGTAAAGGAGCTAAATACAGAGAGATATTTCATTGTGTGATCTGCTAAGCTAAACCAGTATATATGTTCTAAAGGTATCTTGACTTCAAAATTTGGGTTTAATGATATGATGCTTTGAAAAAGAGGTTCTTCTTTTGTTTTCACAGAGGATGAGACCCTATGGATTCCTTCTAGACCAATATGGTATGATAGACCACGCCCTCCTAAAAGGTCACCATGAACACCTTCAAAAAATTACTTCACTCAACTGCCAACTGAGATGAACCTGGCATACAGGATACACCATAAAAGACCTGATTAACAGCACCCCATACAGCAAAAAAAGTTTGGAAACAAAAACCTATGCCCATATTCCCAAATATTGTTTATAAATATTCTTTTACATTTAAAAGGGGATATGATATAGATATGAATAATTTGCATTGGTATTTATTTTGCTTTGTTGATATAAATTTAAGGTCAATTTTGTTATATGTATATGTATTTTTGATCTTGATTGAGGTATTGTGATTGTGTAGTTCATTTAAAAATGTAATATATAATTAGGAAATATAGGTTGTTAATGGATAATCATTGCTATAATCAAGCTTGTACTCATGTTAGTTAGATTTTCTAGATACATAGAGATATATTTCAGATAGATAGGCACTCTTCATATCTTTCGAAGACTACAGAATATGGCATTTAATGTTTTAATAACTTAGGGCTTTTCATGACAATGAGACACGTCTGCTCCTGACAGCACCAGCTACTTCAAGAGGAAGATGGGCATCGAAGAGGCTCCTTATGGAATTGGTTAGCCATTTGGGCAAGAAACTGCTCTTGCCTGGACTGTTGCATAAACTGGACATGAAGAACCCACAGAGAGAGGACTGCTGAACTTGCCTAAAGGTGAGATGATCCTTCGGGGTTCCTAATTCATAAAAGAATGCAATAGGACAGATTCAGATATAAAAGACTTCTATGATGGCTAATAACCATTTAACTGTAGCTCCATTTTCAGGGTCTACAGTGCCCTCTTCTGGCTTCCACGGGCACTGCATGCACATTGTACACAGACATACATGCAAGCAAACTCTCATACACATAAAACAAAACTAAATAAACATTTTAAAAAACTACATTGTGTGCATGTATGACATTTTTAAAGAATTAATAAAAATATTATATTTTTAAAAAGCAAGATGGGTGGCCCCTGGAATAATATTCAAGGTTGGCTTCTGTATTCAGTTACTTTCCTATTGCTGTGGCAAACACCATGACCAAGGCAACTTCTGAAAGAAAGCATTTAATTGGGCAAATCATTCCAGAGGGTTAGAACCCATGGTGGCATGGAGGCGGGAATCAGACCTTAATCCTCAAGCAGGAGGCAGAGGCGACACTGAAGATGACACAAGTCTTTCAAAACCTCCATGCCTGCCCCAAGTGACACGCCCCCTCCCACAAGGCCACACCTCCTAGTCCTTCCCAAACAGTTCTACCAACCAGGGACCAAATGTTCAAATATATAAGCCTATGAGGACCATTCTTATTCAGATCACCGCACTCCATTCTCCGGCTCCCACAGGCTTGTAGCCATATCATAATGCAAAGCGCATTCAACTTCAGAAGTCCCCAAGTCTTTCAGTCTCAACAGTGGTTAGAAGTCCAAAGTCCAAGGTCTCCTCTTAGACTCAAGCAATCTGTTAACTGTTACTCCCAATAAAATCAAAGAGCAAAGCCGGGCGGTGGTGGCGTGCGCCTTTAATCCCAGCACTCGGGAGGCAGAGGCAGGCGGATCTCTGTGAGTTCGAGGCCAGCCTGGTCTACAAGAGCTAGTTCCAGGACAGGCTCCAAAGCCACAGAGAAACCCTGTCTCCAAAAAAAAAAAAAAAATTAAAGAGCAAATTGCATACTTCCAATATATGGTGACATAGAATATACATCATCATTACAAAAGGGAGGGGTGAGCATTTAGTGAGAAGATACTGAACCAAAGCAAGCTTGAAACTGAGCAGGGCAAACTCCAGATCCTACAGTTCCGTGTTTGAAGTTAAGGGGCTTAGATGGCTTAGCTTCAGTCCCTGAAGCATCCTTCTCTCTTGGGCTGGTTCTGCGCCCTGTGTGCAGCTCTCCCTGGCAGATAGCTCATGGCTCTGGCACCTCGAACATCCTGTAGTCTCCAGTGCAATCCAGGCTGCACTTTCACGGCTTCATGAAATGGCTCCTCAGGGCCTCCATGTAGGGCCTCTGCTGCCATCCGCCTGGCCTCAGCACCTCTCCTCACGTGTGGAGGCTGATTCCGCAGCTCTTCGCTCACGTATTCTCACCTGAGCAACACTGCGTGTTCGGCTGCCTGCTTGGGATGCTGCCTGACCTCTTAGACCACATCTTCACCAGTTTTCATTGCAGCCATATTGTAAGAGCAGATAGTTCCTTAGGGCTTTTCCTTTTCCACCTTGGAAACTTAGCTGGCGCTAAGGATACCTTCCCTTCCTTTCTTCCCAGATCAGGCCCCTCCCCAATCTCCCTATCTCTTGTAGTGCAAGCCTTGGTCCCAATGTTAAACCTCCTGGGGCTCTTTTCAAACCATATTTTGTATTCCTTTTCTGCCCTGCTTGCTCTTTTTCACTGTAGACAATGCCTACAAGTGAACGCTAGTACCCGCATGACCATCGATATTAGTTTCTCCACCAAAGAATTAGTTCATTATTTTTCAATTAACCGCCGGCAAATTCTTAGGACAAGGGTAGAAGGCAGCCACATCCTTTATCAAAATATCACAAGAATGGCCTCTAGCCCAGTTGCTGATATTGTCCCTTTCACAAACCTCTTGAGCTAGGCCTGCACAGCCCACATAGCTCTCAGCACTGCTGTCTTCCACAGTCCTAAGATGGCTCACTAAACTTTGCTTATAGCATTCAACTGCTTTTCTACTCAAAGTTTTCCACATTCAAAGCAACAACAACAAAACATAAAAACACACGATCAGGCCTGTCACAGTCACACTAGCCCTCTCCTGGTACCCACTTCTGCATTAGTCACTGTTACATGGCTGGGACAAAACACCATGACCAAGGCAGGTCACAGAAGAGAGCATTTAATTGGGCAAATGGCTTCAAAGATTTAGAAGCAGAGCAAAGGCATAGCAGCAGAAATAGCTGAGATCTCACATCTTGATCTTCAAGTAGAAGGTGTGGGGGTGAGTGGGAGGGGGGAGAAGACAGTGGGAACTTCAAAGACTGTCCCCAGTGACACATCTCCTCCAACAAGAGCATACCTCTTAATCCTTCCCAAACAGTTTACCAACTGCAGACAAAGTACTCAAATGTATGAGCCTATGAGGGCCATTTTCATTCAAACCACCACAACCTCTGACCCCACATAGGCACACACATGCACATAAGAGTGTACACACACACACACACACACACACACACACACACACACACACACAAAGTAAATAAAGTTTAAAAAGATTAGATTGAATTGTTAGAAATTAAAAACATGGCTGAGTGGTGGTGGCGCTCACCTTTAATCCCAGCTCTCAGGAGGTGGAGGCAAGTGAATCTCTGAGTTCAAAGCCAGCCTGTTCTAGAGCTCCAGGACAGCCAGGGCTACACAGAGAAACCTTGTCTCAAAGGAGTGGGGAGCCTGGCAGTGGTGGCACACACCTTTAATCCCAGTACTCAGGAGGCAGAGGCAAAGGCAGGTGGATCTCTGTGAGTTTGAGGCCAGCCTGGTCTACAAATTGAGTTCCAGGACAGTCAGAGCTGTTACACAGAGAAACCAAAAAAAAAAAAAAAAAAAAAAAAAAAAAAAAAAAAAAAAAAAAAAAAAAAAAAAAAAAAAAAAAAAAAAAAAAAAAAAAAAAAAAAAAAAAAAAAAAAAAAAAAAAAAAAAAAAAAAAAAAAAAAAAAAAAAAAAAAAAAAGAAAAGAAAAGAAAAGAATGAAAGAAAGAAAGAAATTAAAAACATGATACTGAATTACTAAAAGTGTTGACACAAAAAGTCAAGGAACTACCCCAGAAACAGAACCACACACACACACACAGAGGTGGGAGACAAAATAGATAAATAGATAGATATAGATAAAAATGAGAAATAGGTCAGGTGTGAAGGCGCACACCTTTTATCCCAGCATTTGGGAGGCAAAGGCAGGCAAATCTCTGAGTTCACAGCCAACCTGATCTCACAGAGTGAATTTCAAGACAGCCAGGCCTACACAGAGAAACCCTGTCTTCAAAAAAACCAAAAACCAAAACAAACAAACAAACAAACAAACAAAGAAAAACCAGAGTGGGGCTGTGTGAGAAACTACCAAGAGGCTCCTGCACCCTGATAAATCTCTCCGCCAACGCAGCAATCCAAATCAGACCAAATCAGACTGAATTAGGAAAAGTCCAGGTTCAATGGGTAAAACGTTCCCGAATGATTTTCCACCCCTCCAACCCAAAGGAGATGAGAAAGAGACACTGGAAAACTACACTTCTGTGGATTTTTTGGGGGGGGGTAGTTTAAATACCCTGTGGGAGTGGTCTTGAGCCTCTCTGGGGGAGGGGTCATCACTTGGCAAGCTTTCTGAGATGCAACAGGGTTTGGAGAGAGACTGGGGAGGAGGCTTAGGAAAGCTTCACCAGAACATCCCAGACTCTTTAGGTCTATGGATGCCTGGGGTTGGGGTGGAGTTTCCACCAGAACAACCACATTATCTTAGGTAAACCTGTGATGTCAGGACATAATAAAGCTCCAATAAGGTCATGACCTCAAGAACAAACCAGATTACTCCTCCCCCATACACACTCTTGGTTTGGTTTGATTTGGGTTGGGGGGGGTGCACAGCATCTCTCTATGTAGCCCTGACTCTCCTGGAACTTGTTGTATAGACCAAGCTGGCCTCAAATTCACAGGCCTGCTCCAGCCTCAAGAGTGTTGGATTAAAGGCATGGGCCACCACCAGCCAGCTTCAGAAGACTTCTCTCAGTGGAACATGGTAGTGGTGGCAAGGAGGCGGTTCCTGGCACCATCCCTGGGCTCCAGTCTCTGTAGTAATTTTCTCCTACCCAACAGGGCCCTGGGGCCATCCCTATGCGTTGTAGGAATCTATCTAGCAGGGTCACCATATCAAGGAAAACACGAGAACAGAATAGTTGTTTTCTAGAAATACTTTGACCTTGAAGAAATCTTGGTGGAAATCAGCGATGGTTCCCTATGATTGACAGAGTTGTTTTCCTGAAGCAGCTCTTGAATTACTGGGTACTGCCAACAGCACACAGTGAGAACTAACATTGCAGGGGCATGATGCTTTCCTTCAGAAAAACATATAGGTTAGGTCGGGGACTTTGGTATGAGGAACACGTCACCCCCAAAACAACTTTGTGTAACATTTAATAAGCACACTTTGAATGGCCATTCAAGGCTCAGTTCATCAGAGGCGGGGCCTTCCTGCTGCCACACAGGCCTAAACAATTCTCCCTGGAGTGACCTCTTTCTCCGCACACAGAGATGCACACAGAATACCTAACACATATGCTTGAACCTGCTGTACGGAGTTCTGCCTTGTAGAAAGGGAGCTATGAGCACAAAGGCAGCCCAGTCTCTGAAGGCCTAAGCCTGCAAGTCACAGAAGCCTGAAACCCTGAGCTCCCCCCCAGGATTCCACAGGAAGGAGAGAATCGATTCCCGAAATGTGTCCTCTGATGTCAACACCATCTTTTCTCTACGGAGACACAGCAGGTCAGTCCAGGGTCCAACCCATAAATGTGCTAGCAAGAGAGAACTGAGGACACCAGAGACGTGTCCTCAGGGAGCCTCACGATGCTGAAGGGCATCTTCAGAACCACACCCCAAGCAAGCCCAACAGAAACCACAAAAATGTCATTTATAATTTAACATCCACAGGAAGCAGATGGTGACGGAGTTTGCAAAACAAGAACACACATTCACAGATACACACCCAAGCCTGAGAAAGCACTGGCAAGTCGTCAGGTCTATTCTTGACCTCCAGTTTCCTGGGACTGGCCTCAGAAGGCCAGCCTCACAGAAACTGCTGAGAGTCCTCAAGTCAAAAGCAAAGAAGCTGGTTGAGTGGTGGTGGTGCACACCTTTAACCCCAGCACCTGGGAGAGAGAGGCAGGAGGAGCCACACAAAAAGAAAAGGGAAAGGAACCACAGTGAGGGCTCCTGGTGCTGCACTTTTGTCTGTTGGGTTTTTTGAATCAGAATCTAACTCTGTAGCCCAGGCTGCCCTGGAACTCACTATATAGTCCAGACTGGCTTCGAACCTGTAGCTACCTCCTGCCTCAGCCTCGCAGGTTTTAGGATTATAACCATGAGCAGCCATGCAGGGCTCTGGTAGTCTATTGTCCTGTAAGAACAGACATTCTGCCAGTAGACACCATGACTGGGTCTTGGCGATGCCCCGACATTGAGTTGGAGAAACTTCCCTGAAGACAACTGTCGCTCATTTCCAGTGTGCCCTTGGGACCCTTCTCAGCTCTTCATACCTTTAAATGGGAGCGTTTAGCTGGGCATAGAGCACAAGCATTTAATCCCAGCACTCAGGGAGGAGGCAGGTTTCTGTGAGTCCAAGGCCAGCCTGGTCTACATAGCGAGTTCCAGGACAGTCTGGGCTACAGAGTGAAACCTTGACTCAAGCACAAAGCAAAACAAAAATTAAAATGGGCACATTTAGCACATTATTAATTTGTTCATTTATAACAGACATTCAGCTAATACCAACCATATGTCAGACATGGAAATATGATAATGAACCAAATACAGTATTGTTACCAAATAAACCTTCAGCTTCATTTGGTTCCAGATGATTTAAGAAATCACTAATTTTGCCCATCAAAATCCCAGCAAAATTCTTCAAAGACCTCGAAAGAACTGTACTCAACCTTATTTGGAAAAGCAAAAAACCCAGAATAGCCAAAAACAATCCTGGGCAATAAAAGAACTTCTGGAGGCATCACAATCCCTGACTTCAAACTATACTACAGAGCTACAGTACTGAAAACAGCCTGGTATTGGCATAAGAACAGACAGGAGGACCAGTGGAACCGAATAGAAGACCCGGATATCAATTCACACATCTTCAAACACCTGATCTTTGACAAAGAAGCAAAAAATATCAAATGGAAAGAAGAAAGCACATTTAACAAGTGGTGCTGGCATAACTGGATATCAACATATAGAAAAATGAAAATAGACCCATATCTATCACCATGCACAAAACTCAAGTCCAAATGGATCAAAGACCTCAACATAAAGCCAGCCACACTGAACCTTATAGAAGAGAAAGTGGGAAGTACACTTGAACACATTGGCACAGGGAACCACTTCCTAAATAGAACCCCAGCACCACAGACACTGAGAGAAACAATTAATAAATGGGACCTCCTGAAACTGAAAAGCTTCTGTAAAGCAAAGGACACGGTCAACAAGACAAAACGACAGCCTACAGAATGGGAAAAGATCTTCACTAACCCCACACCAGACAGAGGTCTGATCTCCAAAATATACAAAGAACTAAAGAAATTGGACACCAAAAGATCACATAATTCAATAAAAAAAAAGAGTACAGACCCAAACAGAGAACTCTCAACAGAGGAATCTAAAGTGGCTGAAAGACACTTAAGGAAATGTTCAACATCCTTAGTCATCAGAGAAATGCAAATCAAAACAACTCTGAGATTCCATCTAACACCTGTAAGAACGGCCAAGATCAAAAACACTGATGACAACTTATGCTGGAGAGGTTGTGGAGAAAAGGGAACACTTCTGCATTGCTGGTGGGAATGCAAGCTGGTACAACCCCTATGGATGTCAGTGTGGCGATTTCTCAGGAAAATTAGGAAACAACCTTCCTCAAGACCCAATAATACCACTTTTGGGTATATATCCAAAGGATGCTCAATCGGGCCACAAGGACATGTGCTCAACTATGTTCATAGCAACTTTGTTTGTCATAGCCAGAACCTGGAAACAACCCAAATGCTCCTTGATTGAAGAATGGATAAAAAAAATGTGGTACATTTACACAATGGAGTGCTACACAGCAGAAAAAATAACAACTTAAATTTTGCAGGAAAATGGATGGAGCTAGAACACATTATTTTGAGTGAGGTAACCCAGATAGAGAAAGACAATTATCACATGTACTCACTCATAGGTGGCTTTTTTATTATATTTATTTATTATGTATACAATATTCTGTCTGCATGTATGCCTGCAGGCCAGAAGAGGGCACCAGATCTCATTACAGATGGTTGTGAGCCACCATGTGGTTGCTGGGAATTGAACTCAGGACCTTTGGAAGAGCAGGCAATGCTCTTAACCGCTGAGCCATCTCTCCAGCCCCTCATAGGTGGTTTTTAAACATAAAGCAAAGAAAGCCAGCCTACAAACCACAATCCCAGAGAACTTAGACAACAATGCGGACACTAAGAGAGACTTACATAGATCTAATCTACATGGGAAGTAGAAAGTAGAAAAAGACAAGATCTCCTGAGTAAATTGGGAGCATGGGGACCTTGGGGGAGGGTTGAAGGTGGGAGGGAAAAGGCCGGGAGGGGAGCAGAGAAAAATGTAGAGCTCAACAAATATCAATAAAATAAAAAAAAGAAATCACTAATTTGGGGAGGTGGGGAGGCGCAGGAGAGATGACTCAGTGGAAAAGCTTCTCCCATCTTACTGTAACCACTGCCCTCATAGAAGACCCTGGTTCATGTCCCAGCTCCCACATGGTAGCTCACAACCATTCAAAACTCCAGTTCCAGGGCATCTGACACCCTCTTCTGACCTCCACAGGTAGCAGGTATGCCTGTGGTGCATACACATACATTCAGGCAAAATACCCATACATATAAAAACAAACAAACAAATAAATCTAAAAGTCATTTTTTATTACTAATTTTGGAGGTCTCACAGCCGAGCAAGGCATTATTGACCTCCTGTTAGCTCTGCTGTAGTGAATATCTCAGCTGTGTGGACTGTGGTGACAGTGGCTGCCCAGGTCAGTTTGCAGGAACTCGAAGGCTACTTTCATGAGAGTCGCTTCCCTGCTGGGGAGTGAAAAGGGACGGAAAGACTTGGCCTCTGAGTATCAGGTGTGTCTCTCTTGTTGCCTTCGCATTTAGAACAGTCTACTCGGCTGCTTTACACCCGTTGGTCACTGAATAGAGTCCTGTCTGGAACTATACACAGGGTCAACTTGACCTAGACTTGCCTAGCCTCTCCCTTCACCCTTCAGGACTAAAGACGCTTTCCAGCCACGCATGGCCAGACCACCAGACCATGAAAGGACAAGAAGAGGTGGCCCTCTTCTGCTCTGAATTCCTCCACCCTGGAAAGAGCATGCCACGCCTCCCCTTCACCTGCCCCTTGTGCGCCTTCCCGCGTCTGGGATTCGGGATCTGTAAGCAAAGCCTCCTTTGCAGTCCCCGGGCCACTGGAAGAAAGGTTCTTTCTTCCTGTCAGCAGCAGCAGAAGAAATCACAGTTCTCACCTCAAAAGATGAAGAGTCTACTCTAGAGCTGAATGTGATGGCTGTGGCCTGAGACACACGGAGCTAGTTCACTTCCGGTTCCATCGTCCCAGGGGAAGCCGATCCAGGACGTTAATAGTAACAGGACAAAGAAAGTCAAATCGTGGCAATTTTAAAATACATGGGCGGGTACGTTAGAGAGGCAGGTAAAGCAAGATGGGTGCAGCTTCTCCAGAGGCCCATGTTGTTATCTGGTGACAGTCTTAGCTTTGGGGCTGTGGGAGCTGCTGGTCTACTAAGTTAATAGATTCCAAAAGGTTTCTGTCTGTTAATCACAGGATGTTAGTTCCCACACAGAGGTGGGCAAGGGGAGGCTGCGCTCTCCACATCGCCACAGTCCTTCCTCCCTCCCTTCCTTCAGTGCTTGAGCTAAAGATGTATGCTGCCACATTTTTTCCCTCCAAATTTTATGTATGGGTGTTTTGCCTGTTTGTATGGCCATGAACTACATACATGCAGTGCTTAAGGAGACCAAAAGGAGGCATCAGATCCCCTGGAGCTGGAGTTCTACCGCCAAACCTCCCAGTTCTGGGATTCAAGCCAGCCTGCTAGAGGAACGTCTCTGCTCCCCACCCTACCCCCCACCCTCGCCCCCAGGGTTTCTCTGTGTAACAGCTGTAGCTGTCCTGAAGCCAGCTCCGTAGAACAGGCTGCCCTTGCCGGGCGATGGTGGCGCACGGCTTTAATCCCAGCACTCGGGAGGCAGAGGCAAGCAGATATCTGTGAGACCTGCCTCTGCCTCCCGAGTGCTGGGATTAAAGGCATAGGCGTGCGCCACCACGGCCCGGTGCTCTTGACCATGGAGCCATCTCGCCGGGGCCCGATCACAGCCGCTTTAATCAGTCTTTGCAGTGTCTTTCCAGGAATGCTCATTCGGATCCCCGACAACTGTCCCTTGGCCATAGTTTTTTTGTGGGATGAGCTTCTAGACCTAAATTGGTGGCGCTCATGCCCTCCTCCTAGACTCGACAGACTCTGGACAAACATACATTGTAGGTACAGTGGAGCAGTGACGCAGACAGGAAATGCTCATGCCTTCATGATGAGGAGGTGAGACAGGGCAGAGAATGGAGAGAATTCCAGGGGAAGACAACTCCAACTCAGAGCTCCTAAAATAGATCAGGCTTGGAATGTTGCGGGGGGGGGACCCCAAAGGGGTGCGCAAGAAGGGAGGTACGCGGCATGAGGGGAGGGTGGGGAGCGGAGGGGCTAGCTAGTCTGCCTAGCTGAATGAGTGAGCGCTAGAGTTTGTGAGAGCTCCTGTGTCAAACAATAATAAGGTGGAGGGTCAATGGGATGGGTGGGTGGGGGAAGGTGCCTACATGCCTGACAGCCTGGGTTCAATCCCCAGAACCCATAGGGTGAAGGAGAAAAACTACTACAAGTTTTCTGCTGACCTCTACACTCACGCTGTGGCATGTGAGCCTGAACTCGTACACACATCTTTAAATAAATAAGTAAAACTTAAAGTAAAAGGGTTCGAAGAAAAGCTCATATGAATGGATATTACGTTTCATACGCCTGCTAGAAAGACAATTGGGAGGCTCCCAGAAAACAAGTGTGAAACTGGGGGTCCACACCAAAGATTAAAACTGTGAGGGTCAGAAACCGGGGAGATGTTTGCCAGCTGTGGCGGCACTTGCCTTTCATCCCCGCACTCAGGGATCAGGTCTATGACTTTGGGGCCAGCCTGGTCTAAACAACAAGTTTCAGTCAGTCAAGGATACACAGCAAGACTCTGTCTCTAAATAAATAAATACATAAAAAGTACAAACCAAAAGAGAATATGATTGGATGACGAGAAGGGGACCATGTGTTACGGCTGTGACGCTGCTAGCAGAGAGGACGGAGGGGTGGCAGCTGAAGGTCACACCTCTAACCTAGGTTCACACCGCTGACAATGTGCAGGTCCAAGGTTCAAACCGCAGGCTTAGCTCAGATTTTTTTTAAAGCTGTATTTTCCTTTTACTCATATGTAGGTTTGTATGTTTGTGCGAATGCATTATGTCCATCTGCCTTGTGTCCTAAGGAGACCAGAAGAGGATATCGGATTCCGGGTTCCTCTGGGTCCTGTGTCTTCAGCAATAGACTTCAGCATAAGGAGGACGAGCAAGGATAACATCAATAGGCCGTAAAGTTCTGGGAGTCTCTGGGGCAGCACTGGCTCAGAGGGGGCTGCTCCTGCACGGGGCTGGGGGTTTGTTAGGTGAGCTGCGGCTCTTGGAGGGAGCATTGTCAGCCAATAGGGAAGTTTTCATTTAAACTATAGCTGTACATGTAAACAAAGATTTACATGTATTTATGGGTACTTTTAGCTAGCTATTTAATAGCATGATTCCTCATGACTGTTTCCAGACATCCGTACCATTGTTTTACCCCCTCCTCAACAGGACTGCGTAAACATAGTATGATCCAGGATGACACCAACAGATATGCTAACGTGGATGGAGGAACGCTTGGGAGACCTCAGCCCTGCACAAAAATGATAGACGATGCTAAGAGCAGGAGCATCTTAGTTTGGTTTCTATTGCTGTGAAGAGACACCATGACCACAGCAACTCTCAAAGAACAACATTTAAGGGCTGGGCGGTGGTGGCACACGCCTTTAATGCCAGAACTCGGGAGGCAGAGGCAGGAGGATCTCTGTGAGTTTGAGGCCAGCCTGGTCTACAAGAGCTAGCTCCAGGACAGCTAGGGCTGTTACACAGAGAAAACCTGTCTCAAAAAACAAAACAAAACAAAACAAACAAACAAAAACAAAAAGAATAGCATTTAATTGTGGTAGCAGCTTACAGTTCAGAGGTTCAGTCCACTATCAGGTAGGCAGGCAGACATGGTGCTGGAGCTGAGTCCTTACATCTTCAGAGGTAGGCAACAGGAAGTCAAGTGACTGTCACACTGAGGGAAGCTTGAGCCAAAGAGACCTCAAAGCCCACCCCCACTGTGACACTTCCTCCAACAAGGCCACACCTAATAGTGCCACTCCCTTTGGGGGGCATTTTCTTTGAAACCGCCACAAGGGGGAGGAGTCTTTCCCAGGGTAGAGCACACCAATTGGTTATCCAGTACCAAATGGTCAGCCCTGAGATCATACATACACGTAACATTGTATAGACTGAGCAGGTTGTATTTATGTATTTAGGAATATCTACTACATACATATATGTGACAACAATTACTGACAAAAAGAGGCCATGGATTTGAAAGAGAGCAAGGAAGGGGCATATGGGGGAATTTGGAAGAAGGAAATGGAAAGGAGAAATGATGTAATTAAACTGTAGTCTCAAAAAAGTGAGAAAAATAACTCAAATTTCTGTTAATAATACTTCCTGGACAAGGAACCTTTATAAACCATGGGGGAACACCATGGAAAACCCCTTCATTCTCATCTTCCTCAAAAACAAGGTCACATTCCCATCTTCTCAGCAAGCCTCCGGACTTATACAGAAAAAAAGAAAAACAAAAATCTTAATTTTTTTTTTTTTGAGACAGGGTTTCTCTATGGAACAGCCCTGGCTGTCCTGGAACTACTCTGTAGACCAGGCTGGCCTCGAACTCAGAGATCCACATGCCTCTGCCTCCCAAGTGCTAGGATTAAAGTGTGTGCCACCACTGCCCATCAGGAATCTTAATTTGTTTGATAGAAATCGGGGGAAATATTAAACCACACTAGGTAGACTGGCATCCTCCTCTACATTTCTTTTAGCTTGCGGTTTTATTGATCCTTCCTGATGCGGGGTTGTTATTTCTGAATAGGCCAGCTCACTTTTTGTTGATAGATGAAAAGCTCTTCGCTACAGTCAGGTGATGAACAGTCCCTCAAAAACTGCCCTCCTCATCCTGGCTGAACCGGGCAGCAAAGGCAACCCCCTTCGACTCTTCAGACCTGAGATGAAATTGCTTCAAATAAAGGGGAAGATAAAGACTGGCTTGCTTTGATGTACATTTGGAAGGTTAGAAAATCTGAACTGAATGAAGAAGAAAAGGACATAAAAACGCCAGCTGGAGCCTGGACAAGGAAGAACAGCGGAAGGACAGGCTGAGCTAAAAGCTCGCTGCATTTGGAACAGGAAGTGTTCAGAGACATTTACTTGCTGTTTCTTGTCTGAGACAAGATCTTACTCTGGAGCAAAGGCTGTCTGACCTCAGAGCTATCCTCCTGCCTCAGCCTCCCACGTATTGTGGTTACGTATCTGCAGCACCACCTCCGTTCTCAGTTTGTTCTGGTACTAGTACTGATCTGCTGACACTGGACCAATCAGGCCTGGGCTCCATCCCACAGCACCCGCCCATAGCCAGCCCCCCACCCCCACCCCACCTCACCTCCAACCCCCACTCTCATAACATCCCCTTCTAAGTGACCGGCTATCACAGTGCCTGGGAGGGAATATAGTACTGGGGATATATAGCTTCCTCCAGAGTCCCCAGCTCTGAGGGAGCCTATTGTGACCATTAATCTGAAAGTATAAGGGTTATGGGGGCCCTACCCAAACCGGGGGTCAAAAACTACTTCTCCAGACAGTGGTAGTATACAATTTTAATCCCAGCAGAAGCAGGAAGATCTCTGAGTTCAAAGCCAGCCTGGTCTAAAGACCGAGTTCCAAGACAGTCATGGCTAACATACAGAAATCCTATCTCAAAAAAATGAAGGAGGGCTGGAGAGATGGCTCAGAGGTTAAGAGCACTGACTGCTCTTCCAGAGGTCCTGAGTTCAATTCCCAGCGACCACATGGTGGCTCACAGCCATCTGTAATGAGATCTGGTGCCCTCATCTGGCCAGCAAGCATACAGACAGACACTGTATACATAATAAATAAATAAGTCTTTTAAAAAAAATGAAGGAAAGGAAGGAAGGGAGGGACGGAGGGATGGAGGGACAGAGGGAGAGAAACACTTCTGTGCTGGGGGGATAGCTTAAGGGTAGAATGCTTGTGAAGCACAAGCAAGGCCTTGAGCTCCATCTTTGGCACTGATAAATGAGTAGCAGGTGGGAGGACTGGATCTTCCTGATTCAGGCTGGCATGGTGACACCTGCCTGTATTCGGAGGCAGACCATGTCCCAAACAACAGAGAAACTGAAATAGGCCTATGCCTCTTACTGCACAGCTACTGGCCCAAGCAACCCTTATGTCCCCCCTCAGGAAGTGCCCTTGCAGGCCCCACCTTCCAACTGCCAGGAGGGGGACATTTGTACAGCCATCCCCCCATCCCAAGAGCAGATGTGTGCAGATGTCTAAGTGCACACTCCGAGGTCTAAATGTGTGATCAGTAGGGCACTTTTAGGAGCATCCCTATCAAGAGAGCTGCCTCAGTGCTTAAGAGTCCTTGTTCTTTCAGAGGACCCAGGTTCAAGTCTCAGTCCTTACACGGCAGCTCACGACCCGCTGTGTTTCTAAAGACCGTTCCACAGGCTTCAGACCTCTGCATGGAGCCAGATGAGTTCGTGACAGTTGAACTTCCAGCAGCCTTACCATAATGGCCATGGCCAGTCTTCCAAAACTGCTTTTCTGCCCACATCTGTCTCTAGCGTGCACTGCAGGACAAACACCACAGAGAATGGAGCCACCTGCTGACCTCCACAGAGAACTTCAGAGATGTCAGGGCAAAGCTAAGGCTCCTCCCAAGCCCATCCCCTGTTTACGGGGGACACAAAGTGGGAATGGGTTTGGGCACCAAAAAGTATAGTTAAAAAAATAAAAATAAGCTGGGAGGTGGTGACACACACCTTTAACCCCAGCACTCGGGAGGCAGAGGCAGGCGGATCTCTTATGAGTTTGAGGCTAGCCTGGTCTATAGAGCAAGTTCTAGAACAGCCAGGGCTACACAGAGAACCATTATCTCAGAGAGAGAGAAATGGTGACACAGAGCTGTCATTTTAGACTTGTAGGGTTGTAGAAGGAACAGGAATTCAGACTACATAATGAGTCTGGGCAGGGGGAGAGAAGAGGAAGAAGGAAAGCAACATGAAGGAGCAAATAACTCCGGTCTGTGTGTGGTCTGTGGAGGGAGAAGGGCAGTTCTGGGAGGTTGGTGGTAACAAGGTTCTCTATAACCCTCCTGTCAGCAGCTCCTCTGGGCCCACCCACGTGGAGGCGGGGCATTTGCCCTCTCCCTGAACCCTCTGGAGACGTGCAGCCTGTAGAATGGGCTTTGAACAGATTGTCCTGAAAGTGTCTAGGTTTAGGAACTTGCCTGGCATCTTTACTGGTCTCGTTCCGCACTCAGGCCATACACATTCCCACTGCCCTACACTTACTTGTCCATCATGTTTAGCACATCACACATGCAGGGTTGCAGCAGAGGACCCAAATGGCAGGTGCGCGACAGGTCACACCACTCAGGTTTGTGCAGTAACTCTCTATAATGCTGGCACAATGACACTGTATAAGCAACCACCTAATGATGCGCTGCTCAGAGAGTGTCCCCCACTTTTTCCTTTTATGTGTATGGGTGTTGTGCTGTGTGTGTCTGTGCTCCACCTGTGTGCCTGCTGCCTGTGGAAGCCAGAAGGAGACAGCCAATCCCCTAGAGCGTGGTCCTCAACCTAATATTGTGCCCCTTTAATACAGTTCCTCATGTGGTGGTGACCCCCAACCATAAAATTATTTTTATTCCTACTTAGTAACTTTGCTACTGTTAGGAATCATAACGTAAATATCTGTTTTCTGATGGTCCTAGGTGACCCCTGTAAAAGGGTCATTCAGCTCCCAAAGGGTCACAACCAACAGGTTGGGAATAACTGCCCTAGAGCCAGTTACAGATGGCTGGAGGCCTCCGTGTGGGTGCTGGGAATTGAACTCAGGTCCTCTGGAAGAGCAGCCAGTGCTCTTAACCTCTGAACCATTTCTCCAGCCCCTACAGTACATTTTCTTGATGATTGATAGGAAGTGCCCAGCTCACTGTAGGGCCTACAGTGTAGACCATCCCACCCTTGGGCTGGTGGTCCTGGATGCCACAAAGAAGCAGACCAAGCAAGCCAGAGGGAGCAAGCCAGTAAGCAGCACCCTCCATGGCCTCCACTTCTGCTACTGCCTCCTGGTTTCTGCCCTGACTTAATGGCTCATGACCTGATTGCTAAACAGTGAAATAAACCCTTCCTCAGGAAGTTGCTTTTGGCTTTTGTTTCATTTTTTTTTTCTTTTTTTAAGATTTTATTTATTATGTATACAGTATCCTGGCTGCATGTACAACTGCACTCCAGAATGGGGCACCAGATCTAATTCTAAATGGTTGTGAGCCACTATGTGGTTGCTGGGAATTGAACTCAGGACCTTTGGAAGAGCAGGCAGTGCTCTTAACCTCTTAGCCATCTCTCCAGTCGTTGTTTTGTTTTTCGAAACAGGGGTTTTCTATGTAGCCCTGGCTGTCTTGGATGCTCTGTATACCAGGCTGGCTTTGAACTCAGAGACTGATCAAGGTGCGTGCTTAATCATGTTTTTATCACAGCAAGGAAAAACATTAACTAAGACACCCACCAGTGCCCTCCAGGTTCATCCAAACTACACCTTACCTTCTTAGTCAGCAAAGCAAATAGCCCAAGAGTTCCTGATCCTCCTGCCTCAGACTCAACAGGGCTGGGATTACAGATATGAGCCATACCTAGGCATCACACCCTCTCTGGCATGCCTGGAGACAGGGACAGGGAACAGCTGGGCCATTTCCTGTCATCTGCCTGGCTCTAAGGCTAGTGGAGAACAGCAGGAAGCTGGTTTCTGTGCTGAATCACACACCTGAGCTACAGACTCAGTGGAAGAAACAACCACCAGGCTGGCAAGTGGGAAGCGGGAACCCAGGAAGCCCAGAGTAAAATCTTTTTTCTTTTTGAAAACTCTTTGGGGGCCCGCCACCCAGCTCTCAAATAAATACATGGAGACTTACTCTTCTGAATGCTTGGTCTAAGCTTCCGTGTTTCTAGCCAGCTTTGCTAACTTAAATTATCCCATTTCTTTTTAACTACTTTTTGCCTCTGGGCTTTTTACCTTTCTTCATTCTATACATCTTTCTTTCCTACTTACTCCATGGCTATGTGGCTGGCCCCTGGCATCCTCCTCACCTCTTTTCCCGCTCCTTGCTCTTCCCTACATTTTTCCTCCTATTTATTCTCTCTGCCTAACAGCCCCACCTATCCCTCTTCTGCCTTGCTATTGACGGTTCAGCTCTTTATCAGACCAATCAGATGTTTTAGGTAGGCAAAGCAACACAGCTTTACAGAGTTAAACAAATGTAACATAATAGAATGCAACACATCTTTGCATCATTAAACAAATATTCCACAGCAGAAATAAATACAAACACCTTCAACCAGTATCACATGCCCTAAGTCCCTCTGGGCATAGCTGGAGAGAAAGGGTTCCAAGGGAAAGCTGTTCTCTCAGTCTTTTGCACCACGTTCAGCCTCACCACAGGCCCACAGCAAACATGGGCTGAGACCTCAAAAACTGACACAAGAGACATCTTTCCTTAAGGCAGGGCGGGGGGGAGGGAAGGAGGGACAGGGAAAAGAGACAGTGTCTGGGGCCAGGTTTGGGGAACTGAAATGATCCACTCCATTCAGCAGTCTGGGGCTGGTAATGTGGTGAAGTAAAAAAAAAAAAAAAAAAAAAATGCAGAGCAGGGCTGGAGTCAAACGGAGGGAGACCTTCCCAAATAGCTTCCAGCTTTGGCACTTCACCGGAAGAGCACTAGGCATCCATTAACAATGTTAAGTGAACAGAGTAGCTGGGTAAGGCACACCTCCCACTCCAGCAACCAAGGGCTTGGGACAGGAAGATTCATTCAAGGCCAGCTTGGGCACCAAGAAATAAAACATTTTTAAAGAGGGGCATGTGAGGGGCTGGAGAGATGGGTCAGAGGTTAAGAGAACTGACTGCTGTTCCAGAGGTCCTGAGTTCAATTCCCAGCAACCACATGATGGCTCACATCCATCTATAATGAGATCTGGTGCCCCAAACACTATATACATAATAAATAAATTAAAAAAAAAAGAGGGGCCAATGAGATGGTTCGGCTGGGAAAGGAATTTGCTATCAAGCCAAACAACCCGATCAGTTCCCAGGACCCACAAGACCCCGTCCGCTGTCCTCCACACACACAAAGCTGTGTGAGTGTGCACAGATGGAGCTTTCAGGAAACTCTGAAGGGCTGGGGATGTAGCTCAGTGGTGAAGCTGTTGCTTAACACACGGCCTTGAATATAATTTTCCCAAACCCCTCCCCACACCAAAAAAGACAAAACCCAGAACTGGGCTGGGCAACACAAGGTGGACTTGGTGTGAAATAAAAAACCCTCAAATTTGGGTGGGTAGAGAATAAGGTTGGATATGAGAGGCACTGGGGAAAGGAAATGAATATACCTAAAAATACATTGTATAAATTCTCTATTAATAAAAAATGGCTTTATAAAGTCCTGGGTTCCATCTCTTGCATCACATTCAAAAATAAAAATTAAAGGCAGTAAGCGAGAACCAGTAAAATCCAAATAAAATGGAAAGCCTAGGTAATAGTAACATATTATCCATCCAAAAGACAAGCAAACAACAAAGAATGAAGTACGTGGGCTGTTGTGGTGGTACAGGCCTCTAATCCCAGAACTCAAGACAGAAACAGACAGACCTCTAGATTTGAGGTCAGCCTGGTCTACATAGTGAGTTCCAGGCCAGCCAGGGTTACATAGAGAAACCCTATCCCCCTCTCCACCCCATCCTCCAAAAAAAGGGGGGAAAAAGTTACATACTATACCATGGATAAACTCTAAAAACAGGTATAAAAAGCAAGACAGAAGAGATCACATGCTGTGCGGTTCCACTTATCCAAAACACCCACAAATCCAGGTAGACGGTGTTGGCAGGGATCACCAGGGCTAGAGAATGAAGTCGTCAGCTGAAGTCAAACTGCTGAGTTGTTTTAATTAAAAAAAAAAAAAAAAAAAAAAAAGCCGGGTGGTGGTGGCACACTCAGGAGGTAGAGGCAGGCAGATTTCTGTGAGTTCGAGGCCAGCCTGGTTTACTCAGTGAATTCTAGGACAGGCCCCAAAGGTACAAAGAAACTCTATCTCGAAAACAAAAAGAAATGTGTTCAGGGTGCTTTGCCTGCATGTTATGTCTGCACTGCATGTGTGCCTGGTGCCTGCGAAAGCTAAAGGCATGACATCACGGCATCCCCTGGAACAGAGACAACTGTGAGCCAATGTGTAAGAACTGGCTGGGCAGTGGTGGCGCACGCCTTTAATCCCTGCCCTCGGGAGGCAGAAGCAGGCAGATCTCTGTGAGTTCGAGGCCAGCCTGCTCTACAAGAGACAGTTTCAGGACAGTCTCGAAACCCCCCCCCCAAAAAAAAAGAACTAAGAATCAAACCTTAGTCCTTTTAACTGCCCAGGCATCTCTCCAACCTGTTTTTTGTTTTTTTCTTTCTAATTACATTGCAGTTTTATTACTGAGGAGGGAGGTGGTTTACCTAGCATTTGGGAGGCAGAAGCATGTGGATGTCTCTAAGTTAAGACTAGCCTGGTCTACATTGTGAATTCCAGGACAGCCAGAGTATAGGGAGACCTTGTCTCAAAAAACAAAGCCAAACCCCATCCAAACAATTCCTAGCTTTGTGCTGAGAAAGCACATGGTCATACCACCCTGAATGTTGTTTCCAATCTCAAAACCTAAGCGAGGCTGGGCCTGGTGAGAGCTTGGCTGGGAGAACTACAAAGAACTCTGGTGAGCACCAATAGGGTTCAAAAGTGGTTAGGGCTCTCCAGAGAGTAGGTGTACATTCATTTCCTACTGGTGCTTTATCAAAATACCACAACACAAGTGGCTTCACACAGACTTATTATCTTACAGGCCTGGAGGTCACGAGCCCACAGTTAGTTTCCCTGGAGGTCACAAGTCCACAGCTAGTTTCCCTGGGTATCACCGCTGTGCTGCACATATCTGAGAAGAACCCATCTGTCTTTCTCGTGTCTCCAGGCCACCTGCACCCCTGACACATACGCCTCTCTTCCATCTTTCAGACAGAGTCCTCTGCTCTCTCGCTGAGAGTCTCTCAGTTCCTTTTCCAGCATAAGGACCCAGTGATTACAATGGTCCCACACCAATAATCAAAGGTAATCTCCCAGTTTCAAAATTTCTCAAGTTTGCTAAGCACTGTGGCCCACACCTTTAATCCCAACACTCAGGAGTGGAGGCAAGCAGATCTCTGTGAGATCCAGGCCTGCCAGGGATACACAGTGAGACCTCATCTCAAAAAATTTTAAAAAATTCTTAACTTCACCACATCTGCATGACCCCTTTCCTCTGTGCCACATAAAGCACATCCACAGGGTCTGGGCTCCTGGGCTCAGGAGGAGGCTGTCCTTGGGGATTAATATTCTGCTCCTCCTCGATGCCATCAGTGAGGGCACACAGAAAGGCAGCTCAAATCTAAGGAGCCTGGAGGACACCTCCGGGAAGGACACCAAACACTCGGGAACACTCACTCAGGCTACGGACATGACTGGATTTCACTCACCCTAGACATCAACTTTCCACTATTAAGTATCTCTGAAAGAAGTCCATCCTTTAACCAGTAACACCTTACAACTAACGGTAAGTAGATGTCTTACCACTAATGGGCTTCTCCAAGTCAAAGAAATTCTGATCTAGGCTGGCAGTAAACAGGGGCTAATGGTTAGAGAAGCCCAAGGTCTCTGCATCCAGCACCCCAACCAAGCCAGAGCCCCTACTTTCCACATTCCTAGCCTGGCTCCTATGCCCTGCGGCTCTCAGGACACCTCTCACGTCCAGGGTGTACAGGTGAGGGGGGCTCAGGACAGCACCGGCGGGCGTGAAGCACTGTCGTTAGGACCGTGCCTGCCTCCCGCAGCACTCAGGCCTCCTGGAGGGGACCAGGCCAGTCATGTTTCCTCAAGGCACCAGCCCTATGTCAAAGATGTGGAAGCCCGGAAAATATAAACTGCAGGACCCGAAAGGCCAAGGAAGAAAGAACTTTATGCCAAGAAAGGTCAGGGGAAGCAGTTCACTGGGTCTGGGCCAGCTCTCTAATTTACTGTGTGATCTCCAGGAAGTCACTGCCCCTCTCTGTGCCTCTATACTGCATGGTGGACCAAGCAGCTTTGAAAAGCTATCAAGTATACGCTTCACCTAAGAGCCATGGGAACTACTGCAAGGGACAGAAAAACCGGATGAGAGGGAAGAGGAGCATCCATGTTTAAGAGGTTTCTTGTGTGCTCTCAACCTCTTCCACATGTCCCAGCAGCAAGAGGGTTGAGAGGCCAGAGAATCTGAGTCCTAAAAGCCAAAGGTCAGCAGAGCAGGACTTGCAGGGAGATGGGAGAGAGTGGCTGAGGGGATTTTACATGGCAAGTCACAGGACGCTGGGCAGACCTACCACTGCCCAAACTGAGCTGCTCCCAGACACCAGGGAAAAGCACCTGAGGAGAGGCTCTCGGGAAGAAACATTCAAGCTGAGGAGAAACCCTGGCTCCTGACTCCGGGCTATCAGCACAGTCAGGCCCTGATGCACACACACGCAAGGCTTTTATTGGGAAAGAAAAACTGGCTGAAAAGTAGCCTCCAATATCCTCACTGCACAAGGCAGCTGCAGCTTCCTCTGCCAAGTCCAAGAAAGAAGGGGCTGCCACACTGGGCCTTTAGCAGGCTCACGTGTAGAGATCAAAATCAATGCGTTTGGAATTGTAGAACTGACCACCTGGAGGGTCCAGCTTCCGGCAATAAACACCATCCGGGAAGTAGCCCTCACTCACCCAGGTCTGCAGAAAGAAAGGACAAAATTGAAGAAAGGTGGCAGAAGCTGGGACGGGTAGGTAAGACAGGAAGGGACTCACCTGCATCTGGGCACTGGTGAACGGTCCGTACAGCTCAGCATCACCTGTGTTCTCCCACTTATATTCCCACATCACGTCCATCAGACCATCTCCCACTGCCTCTGCTTCTAAAACAACAAAGGTATCAGGGCGTCAAGTGTTCGGTCTCCTGCCCACACTGTCCCTTCTGTGCCTTCCACACTTACCTCCTTTATGGGTAGGGGTTGGGGCTTCCAGTTCCCCCTCTGCCACTTCCTCGGCAAACATGTCCAGGGAGGGTGGAGGCGTGGGGTCATGGGATCCCTGGGTCCGACACCCCAACCCCTTCAGTCGCATGGCCAACCGTTCCCTTGTTTCCTGGTATACACCAAGATTACCGCGAGCCACCATTTGATCAGCCAACCCAGAGAGCCGGTCTAGGCGCTGTGGGGAATTGGGCCGTCCAGTCCCTTTACTGTCCCCTTTGCCACCTCCTCGGGCCCCCAGACGCCTAAGTGCCCCAGCCACTGTCTCTCTTGGCAACAACAGCTCCAAAAGTCCCTCCAGGAGGGCTTGGGCACTCATTGGAGTCTGACCCACGCCGTCTTCCTCCTCAGAGTCTGAAACCTGGTGCTTATCAGGTGGCCGCTCCTTGATCTTTACCTGTAAGTGAAAGATAATTATTATTTCCTACAAACTTCCACCAGGGCCCAGGCCCACCACCTGCATTTCACAGCCTCAGCCAGAAGAGCTCCTGGGCCACACCCAGTCAATGTTGTCCAGCCAGCTGTCTCGGATCTGTGCATCCTGGTTCAGGAAGTAGTTGCCGTCAGCATCAAAGTGGCCTTCCTCCATCTCTTCCTGCAGGTTGAAGGGTGTGATCCTCACACCCCCCTCACTAGGGAGAGTAGCTGCTTCCTGACCTGCACCAAAGACACAGGGGCCCCATGCTAGGCATGCAAACACCAAACAGGCACACCTCCCCCCCTCCACACTCTGACCTGTCCCCGCAGCACCGCTAACTTCGAGAACAGCTCACCTTCCACATCCTCTGAGGCCAGGATATCATACTTGCTGGAGCCCTCGTCATCGTCATCCTCCTCATCACTGTCTAAAGAGTGTTTGCCTTTGAAGCGGCTCCCAGGACCCCCTGCTCCGGCCACAGGGTCCACCAACTGTTGAGTAGGAAGTAGCGAATGAGAAATGCAACCTACTGGCTAGTTTCCCAAATATTCTAGGATCTGTATCCAAAGCGGAAACCTTCCAAAGCAGTGCACCGGGGAAAACTCTCTTCCGCTTCCCAGCGTTCCTCCCATCAGACACCTCCCTCTTATTTCCCCTCAGTGATCCACAGAACTCAGGAGTCTCATCATCTCACCTTCTTTTTGGGAACACTGATTTCATCTTCATCATCCTCATCTCCTACTCCTTGAAAAGTCACTTTCCTCTTTGGCATGACTGACAGGCCACTTCCTCCAGCTGGACCTAGGATAAAGGGAAATTAGGTGAGGAGAGCCGGCGATGAGAGTGCCCAGTTACCACACACATTTTTCTTGGTAAGTGCCAGGTCCCGTTTGAGAGAGGAATGATCACTAAAACATCTGAAAGAGCCAGTAGGCAGGTCGTCCAGAACTGGTTTAGCAATTCGGAGGCGCTGAACGGAGGATACGTGAAGGACCTCCGCCCCCGCGTGGACCCTGTGGGTATCCCACCCAGGAAAGAAAGGGCTCCAGTACATCATCACTCCCTACCAGTCCGAGCTACAGAGCTCAACCAGCTCTCCCACCCGAGTGCCCTCAGAGGCCGGTCGGACCCAAGAGCTGGCGCCCTAGTTTCTTCGAACCCCCAACTCCACGCTGCGACCAGCTCGACCACGTCACATTCGGCGTACAAGTTACAGAGGAAGCAAATCCGCAGGTATCCGAACAGTAGTCTTACCGGCCGGCGCTCACCTAGGAACCCAGAGCCAGGCGGGGAAGAAAAGGAAAGAAGCCTTCGCCAGTATTACATCCGGGCCACTCACCTCCATCACCCGGAAGGAGACTGTGGAGGGCGCCATGAGGGCCGGAAGTGGTTTCACTCCTATCCTAAAGACTGTCCGTACGGGCGGATGTATACCTTTAAGGCAGTCTTCGCCGGAAGTGACGTGATCCCAAAAACCACTTACGTGAACTCCCGTACCTGCCTCGCCCTTTGAGGATGGCAGGGAGTGTTTATTATTCCTCTACAATGGAGGTTCTGCTGAGGGCGTTGGCGCTCTGTCTGCTTAAAGAGGTGCCCAAGACCTGGATGGAGGGACAAAGCCGAGCGGAGGCTGTGGGTTCCAGTTTGACCTTATAGATAGGGTTCTTTGCACCCAACAGCATTCAGTAGAAACCCTGGTTTCCAAACTTGACAGTCCCAGCACTCGGGAAACAGAGGTAGAATTATTGTCGCGAGATTAAGGCAACTCGGTGATACTACGTGAGACCGTCTCTTAAAAACAAAAGCAAAAAACCCTTGCTTTTCTTCCTGAGTCCATTTCTGATTGTCAGCACTTTGGCACTTTTCAGACCTATCTTTTAGGACCCTGGGACTCATTTAACCCATGTCTTCCCTACTCAATTCCTAGTTTTTGCAGTGGAACAGCCATAACAGGAGTGGCACTGACATCGGCGCCCAGTATCCAGCCAGAAGTCCCTGCTCTCTGGTTCACCCAGAAAAGTTCTTCAACCAGTTACCAAGTGAAGTCTACTCCACCCCTAGCAAACTGCCGAGGTGATGGAATCCGGCTCCTGCAGAGGTGGAGCCAGGTGAAATCTTCCCTACAGCAGGTCAAGATCTGGAGCTCTTGGGAACACCTCCACCCCCAGGCAAGATAGCTCAAGTGATCCTGCAGTAGCTGAATGTGGGCGGCCAGATGGACCACACCCTTCCCTTGCAGGATTTTCTCCATTCTGAATCACCACGAAATTTGATTGGAAGTGTGTCCTCAGTTTCTTCCATAGACACAGAACACAGGTCCTAGACCAGGAGGGCATCTTGCTACAGAAAGGATCCTGAAACACCAGCTCTTAGCACTGCTGTTTCATCCCGGAGGAACTTCCTCTTTTACCTAGAGACCGCACACCCGAGCCTCATCCTGAGGAGCTCCACCTTAGGGTCACAGAACCCCATACCTTTACTATCCTGACCCCTGGGTAGAATCGGGGTGGCTGATGACACTACAAGGTAGCCACAGAAAACAAGAACTGGATGATTGGTTGTGTGCACCTGCTGAGATGAACTGAAGACAGCTAGTCCACCCTAGAAGCCCAGTAGCAGGAAGTGCACGGAGCTGCTGACCAAGAACCTGAAGACTGGCTTTCCAGCCCCCAGTAGCCCTCCTTCAGCTTCCAGGAGTGTGCAGGCATGTTGGAAAGGAGATCTCAGTGCTCTGAGCTGTGCAGAGGGCCCCAGGAAGCCAGTGATAGTGGAAGCAGCAGATCCCAAGCAAAACTGAGGCAGGAGCTGGACCACTAGACTTGTTGATGAGAGATGGAGCAGATGTACCTGCTAAGGTCAGAATGCACCTATGGAGACTCAGACTTTCTTCCTAGCTCCCTCCCCTTACCCCAAAGCCCTCTTTAAATAACAAGGCAGGAGACAGATCCAGGTATAACAGCAGGTTCTTTTTCCGGTTCCTCAAAGCGCCATAAAACCGCCACTGGGATGGGGACCAAGAAAGAAGAGAATGTAAACATTGGGTTCCACCCCGGTACTCAAGGGAAGACCTTTACTCAGAGAGGGGCTTGACGACTGGAAAGGAACGAAAGACAGGCTTCCTAATGAGGCAGCAGAGAGGCTTGAGCATACAAAGCAAGTGGGTTAGGAGAGAGAGCAGGACATAGGTGGGAAGGAAATGGAGGACAACTTGCATGTCCCCTTAAATAAACTGGAGTACAGGAGCACTGTGGAACACAGGTCAGAGCACCCCACCCCAGGCCAACCTGACCTTCTGTACATAATTACAACACAAGGATATCCAGGAGAGAAAAAATAGTCTTGGCCCCCAGTGGGGTGACAGGCAGGGCCCCAAGACAGGAAAAGGAACCTAGCTCCACCATCTAAGGGAAGCCACTGGAGTGTAAGAATCTGCAACTGCTGTCATTGCCAAGAGTCACCTTGTGGTGACAAAAGGCAAATTAAGACAGTACCCCAGAAGGAATTCGTAGGAGTGACAGAGACCCAAGCTGGGCCTAATTGGACGAAAGAGTCTCCAGACTTGGTCACTGCTACCCTAGGAAATATAACTGTCCCAAGCACTGTGGCTGTCCTGGCCATGTAGGGATCAGCAGCTGGCAAGGAGTCAGGGGAATCAATGCCACTTTCCTCAGAAAAAGGAAGAGCCTGCCAAGGGAGCTGGGAGGACACCCCTGCTAGGTCTGCTCTTGACTGAGGAAAAAAGAAGAGGGTCATGTCATCCAGACCCAGCAAGAGGTCAGAAGTAAGCATCCTGGCGGGCTTCAGCTGCTGACCTGTCCCCACCATCATGGGGTGCTGGAGGCCCATCTGCCTTTTGACGCAAGGAAAGTTTCCGGCCTTGGCCTTTCTTCTCCTGTTTCTGCCGCTCCTTCTCCTGCTTCTGCTGTTCCTTCTCTTGTTCCTTTTCCCATTTTTGTCGCTCTTTCTCCTGTCTCTGCTGCTCCTTCTCTCGCTCTTTCTCCTGTTTCTGCCGCTCTTTCTCCTGTTTCTGCCGCTCTTTCTCCTGTTTCTGCCGCTCTTTCTCCTGCCGCCGGGTCTCCTTACCGCCTAGTGGGGTGCTGTTGCCAGTAGGTGAAGGAAGGGATGGATGTAGTCCCTCAGCAGTGACGACAGCCCCAGGAACAGGGCCAGCACTAGCCCTGCGGACAGGAGGTGGTGGGGAAGGAGCCCCTCCAGCTGCCCGGGAGCCTCTGCTCTTAAGACTAGGGAGGCTGAGAAGGCTGGAGGAAGGGCCCAGGGGTGGCTGCTGCCGCCTGCGCTCCTCATGGATAGCTCGGGAGCCATGTAGTCGCCGTGAGGGCCGATACTGCAGCTCTCCCCTAGTTTCCCGCCACTTCTTCAGCTGGTTTGCATTCTCCCGCTCAATCAATGTTTCTGTCACTGGGAGGTTGGTTACCTAGACAGAAGACATGGGAGCCAGAGTATAGATGGGTTTGGATATGGGCTGAAGAGACCAAGGTGTGCTGAGGCTCAAGGCCTACCTCATGCACCAGGAAGTCCTCCTGCATACACTGTTGTGGCAGGTTTCGAAGCTGCTCCATGGTTTCATACATGCCTTGACAGGAGCGCAGCTTTTCCACAGAACCCAATGTGTGTCGCAGCAAGACAAGAGCCACTCGGAAGATGATCTTAACGCCTACAGGGTCAGAGAGGGGCACAAACAGATCAGGTCCAGGATCTTAGCCTTTCTCATATAGGAAAGACAGCCCCTGTTGCTGTTAACTGCCCACCTTATAGGTGAAAAAAGTTGCTATAGGTTGCAGGTTTCTTAAGAGGGCAAACAGACTCTAGGTTGGTGGCTTGAATCAAGATGGGTCCTGTTTTCCCTGTTTGCAGATTGCTTATTATGAAGCCTAGGCCCAACAATACTTTTGTCCATGGGCCACCAGTAACGTAACAAATCCTAGCCCCCGAGCCTAGGCAGCCACTGAAATACCTTCACAGAAAAACATGTCCCAGACACGCAGCACTGAAGCCCAGGGGAGGGTGCGGGCAAAGATGCACATGAACCATTCTGTCATGTAGAGCACAGGGTCAATACGCTGCCGTCGAAGGTGCCGATGTGCCAGTGGGGAAGCCCGGCGCAGGAGCGCAAAGAAGATCTCTCCATCCAACTGAATGGCCTCCTAGAAGTGGTGGGAAGAGCCATGAGAAATGGGTCTGGCTTGCTATGTTCCCCTCAGTACAATCAAACCTAAGAGGGTGTCTTAACCTCAGTGGTAGAGGAACAGAAGGACAAATGAGGCAAGGCAAGGACCTACGGCAGCCTTGGGGAAAGTCACAGCCCCAGGGCACCCAGCTTCCAGACACTCACCAGCCCTGCACTGTAGTAACCTGGGAGGTACTTGTCGCAGATCTGTACCAGGCACCAAAAGGCTTGCTAAGAAGGGCAAGAACAAGGAGGCAGGGATGGGGCCTGAGAAGCAGGGAGTAGGCAGCTCTCCCATCACCATGGTATGCCAAGATCTTCTCACCCCCACCCCAACCAGGTCCACATATGCTGACCTCAGCAGGCATGTGCATGAGCAGCACGGCAGCCACTGGGGCCTGGGCCTGACAGTAGCCCTCGTCAGGCCTGTAGATGGTATAGGCCTTCAGGATTCGGTACAGGTCCTGTTGCCTAAGGGGAGTGCAGAAGATGGCAATCATCAAACCTGCCCCTAACTCTGGACCAGAACTCTCCTACAAGTTCCAAGCTAATCTCAGATCTTTACTACCACTTAGCCATTTACCTACCCAGACCTGCCTACCAGACGTTCAGCAAAGCATTCTAGGTCCTAGGCTTTCATCCTTGGCTGCATACCCCATAAACTTCCTACCCATTTCCTCCTTGACCTGCAACCACCCCCAAAGCAATCATGGTCATTTTCTCCAGGAACTTATCAATAACCACGATATTAGCCCTTCTCTGGAAGCAAGTGTGTTTATACCCAGGACAGTCAATCAACAGGGCTATCTGTTTCACTGGATTTTATAAGACCTCTTAGCACATCCAGTAGTCCTGGTTCTTGGTGAAGGCCAGGAAACCAGCTGTACCTCACATCTTACTCTTATCTCTGCATTGAACCAGATCTGTGTCCTAGCCTTCTTTTCTTTGCTGAGTTCCTTCATATCTGATATTTCCATCTACTTCAAAACAGCTTCTCAGAGGGTAGCCACCAAGTCTGAGCCATACTGTATCCTGAACTTCATGGACACCTGTTCTTTCCCTGCTCCACAGCTACTTCCTTCTCTGACCTCTATCTCTTGTCCCAAAATATCTATTAACCTCCCAGACCTCCCTGCTTCCAGGCATACTGCTAATACTGCTTGCTTTAGCACCACCCCAAATGCAGTCATTCATATGTGACCATTTACATCTTATCTGCAACTACATCGCTATTACTTTAAAAATTTGAGGTGGGGTTTCATGTAGCCCTTGTTCTAACCTGATCCTGAATTTCTGATCATCCTGCCGCCCTCTCTCCAGTACCAGGATTAAAGATGTGCACCATCACACTTGTTTCCTGTGGGGCTGAAAGTCACTCAGAACCATGCATGCTAGACAAGCACTCTACTGAATGAGCTGTGTCCTACCCCTATTTACTTATTTTGGTATTTAATTCTCAAAAGTACAAACGAAATAACACATTTGACAATGCTGATTATTTTGCATAAAAGTAGCCCATATTGAACCCAAAATACTGGGGGCTGGAGAGACGGCTCAGTAGTTAAGAACACTTTTTGCTCTTGCAGAGGACCCAAGTTCAGCTCCCAGTACCCAATACATGGTGACTCACAGCCATCTGTAACTCCAGTTCCAGATGGTCCCACACCTCTTCTGACATCCTCTGGTACCAGGCATACAAAAATGTAGCCTCGACCATATCCACCCCCTGCCTATGACTAGATCCCAGCCTTTCTTTCGGCTATTAGTGTGCCATCTTTTCTGCTTCATCCACTTTTCTGTCTATTAAATCATTAAATCAGCATAGTAATAATTTGCTTTTTAAGTTTTTATTTCTTTTGCAGTGTTAGGTTTGAACCCAGTGCCTTGTGCATGTTAGGCAAGCAAGCACTCTACCACTGAGCTACATGTCCAGGCCTGCTGTCTCTTCTTATTTTTACTTACTGAGGTTGTCAGGCTTGTAAATCAAGAGCCTTTGTCCACTGAGCCACCTCACTGGCTCTCACTTGTTGTGTCCCTTAATCCCACTCTCCCCTCCAAAGAACAAACTCTTTCCTTACCTAGTCAGCCAAGTTGCTCTAGAAAATACACTTACTCTCTTCTGTGTTCTTCCTCCTATACTTTTGGCAGGCATTTGCCTACTGCTCCCCACTAAACTGCCTTTATCAAATCATTAATAAGCCAGCTGTAGTGGCTCACACCTTTAACCCCAGGACTTGAGAGGATGAGGCAGGAAGATTTCCAGAACTGAGGCCAGCTGAATTGTAAATGCAAGACTGTCTCAAAAAAGTCACTAATGACTTACATAGTGTTACATCCAAGTTAGTTCTCAGATTTGGATTTACTCATCCCTCAGCACCATCTCCTGAAGTGGGTTCTCGAGGCTATCCTTCACAATGCTTTAGAAGTGAGGCTCTCCTCTTCTCTCTATAGCTTTGAGTCCTAGTGCCCTCTCTGTAATTTCTTTTCATCATCTCATTCCCAACACATTGGTACTTCAGGGCTCAAGCCTTGCTTGTTTAGCTTTTATTTTATTTGAGACAGGTTTCACTATGCATGCCTGGCTGGTCTAAAACTCACTATGTTGTAGACTGGATTGACCTAAAACTCACAGGGATTCACCTGCCTCTGCCTACCCAGTACTGGAATTAAAATAAAAGGTGTACGCCACCACACTAGGTCACATCTTTCTTTTGAGCTATACTTGCAGCTTTGTGATTGCATCTAGTTCCATGGTGAGTCTAATCCCTCCATAAGCACACTTTCAATCCCCAATTTATTGCCAATTTAAACTATTTTCCTGAAATCCAGACTTATAATATAGTGGGTACCCAACCTGCCTACATTCCCTGGATGTCCAATAAGCAACCCCCCTCCTAGCTGGGCGGTGGTGGCACATGCCTTTAATCCCAGCACTCGGGAGGCAGAGGCAGGCGGATCTCTGTGAGTTCGAGGCCAGCCTGGTCTACAAGAGCTAGTTCCAGAACAGGCTCCAAAGCTACAGAGAACCTTGTCTCAAAAAAACAAAACAAACAAATAAACAAACAAGCAAGCAACCCCCCTCCTACTTTGCTACAGTCTTACTCTAGTCAAACTGTCCTGGAACTCAAAATGTATGTTAGGCTGACCTTAAAGTCATGACAATCCTCCTGCCTCAGGTTCCTACATATTGATTTTATGCCCAGCCCCCACCACAACACACAAAAGTCCACCTGAGACTATAGGCATGAGCTACCAAGTCTGACCCTAAATCTTCTGACATAACCCAAACCCCCTTTTCCCCACACCTCTCTGGTCTTGACTAATAGGTAACAAGTCTGTCATACCTTCTGTCCCCACACGCTCTCCATTCTCCTTTAGTGTGCTAAAGTCCTCTCCACTACCTCATGTCCAACATACTTTCCTTCATCTGGGACTGCCTATTCCCACGGGAAGACAGTTTGGGGGTTTGGGGTCATTGCAGCCATCTGGGAGTGGAATAGTGCCGGAGAGAGTAGTACTCAATTATTATTTGTTAAACGATGATCATTTATTTAAGCTAGACATGGCAGCATGTATCTATCTATATTCCCAGCATTTGGGTGGCATAGATAGATCTGATTTTTGAAGCCAGTATGATCTACATAGTCAGACCCTATCTCAAAGAAAAACAAATAAATATATAATATTATTTTTTATATTACATAAAGAAAAATGTTCATCTAGGACTGAGAAGGTAATTCGGTGGTAGAACACTTGCCTAACATGTGAGAGGCCCTAGGTATGAGCTCCAACACAGCAGAAAGGTCATATAACTACCTAAGATCACCTTGTATACTAATAAGGAGTGGTACCTACATTTCATCTTGAGGAAGCATAACCTACAGAACAAAAATCCAAGTGCCTTGGCTCTTAGTGATCTGGCCCAAACTTCCAGATTCAGAACTACAGAACCCTACTATCCAGACACTGCCTATAGATGCTCCTATGAAGGAAAACCCTACCCTGCCCTAGCCCCAACTATCTTTTAAAACCCAGCACAAATAGAACCTCAATAGTCCTTGATGCGCTACACAAAGACCCGCATTAGACTCTCCCTCATCAGACACTTCTTTTAATACT
Source organism: Ondatra zibethicus (assembly GCA_004026605.1). NCBI lineage: Eukaryota > Metazoa > Chordata > Mammalia > Rodentia > Cricetidae > Ondatra > Ondatra zibethicus. The sequence goes on from PVIU01004971.1 coordinate 53,479, forward strand.
AGATACTCAACAGATTGTCAATCACTCTTCTAAGAGCCCTAGAGAGCAAGAATTGCTTGGACCAAGCCTTGTATCTACCTAGAACCTTCCACAGATGTTTGCTTACTGACCCACATAGTTAGCTCTTACCCATGCCCTCCTCGAGCAGCAAACATTTCATGGAAAGGGAACTGGCGATGTAAGTCCTTCTCAATCACATCCAGCCACTTGGGGTCCCCAGAGGCCCGTTCCAGCTCCTACAGTAGGACAGCAGGGATTACCTCAGGATCCAGGAGAACTGAGTTCTCCTGCAGAGACAGTGCCAAGTGTCTCCAGACCTTGGAGTTGCACAAACCTCAAACTTCCCCGGGTTCTGCTCCAGGAGTTCCTTGCTATTAGACAGGTACTGCCAGGCCTTGGCTCTGAGAGAGGAGGGGATCCCTTTCCGGCAGCGCAGTTTTACCTAAGGCAGAGTAGCATCAAAGATGACAGCTTCAGGGCTGGAACATTCTCCAAGCTTTCCCCACTAGCCATCAGGCTCCCAGAGACATTCCTCCCACGTGCCAGATGTGACAAAGCTGGACCTGGCCTAGCTACAGTTTAAAGCTCCTCCCAGGGGCTCAGCACCACTAATCTTCAATGTGTTAGGAGGGCAGATATTATTAGTTTCCTGGGCTTTCCAGCAGCATCGCCCCTCCCCCACCCCTGCACATTGTCCAACCCACCACACAGCCCTCAAACCTTCTGGAAACGCCGTGACAGCCACTTATCCCAGTTATTGAACATTTCCAGCCATTTGAGCTCCCGCTGTCGAGCCACATCCACAGGAATAGAGCTCTCTCTGCAGAGTCAGGGTAAGTATGGAAGAGGTCAGTGGGCTACTGGGGAAACTGAGCCAGCCAGCTCCCTCAGGCTCAACTGAGAATCTAGAAACTGTGCCATCCAAATGTCTGAATAGTTGGCCATCCAAAGACTTGTCCACCACACTTTAAGGGCTTCCTTCTCTACTGGATCTTTACACACAGAATTTAAATCCCATTCTGACACATCCAATTTTGGTAATACTGAAGATACATTCTGGCTGGTGACGTAGTTCAGTGGTACTGTGCTTATCTTGCATGTCAAAGGCCCTAAATTCAGTCCTAGCACTGCAAAAATAATGATAATTAAATATAAGCCACATTTTTGTATTAAATCTGGATCTAAGTCCTGGTTTTACCACTTATTCATTGTGTGACCTTGAGAAAGTCACTTAATTTTCCTAAGCCTCAATTTTCTCACCTGTAAGGTAGAGAAAATAACAATATCTACCTGAAAGGACTTGTAAGGTGCTATAGCAGGGGCTCAGTTGGTATTCGTAATGACCTTAGATGTCTTGTTTCAGTCTATGAGACATGAGATTTCTTAGACCATCTGTGACTTCCTCTCCTCCTCGTTGCAACCTCCCCAGATTCCCGAGCAAATGAATTCTCCTGCCCTATACTGTTCTGTCAGCTCCACATTCAAGGTGCCCCCATCTGTCTGGCAATGGTTGGCTACTTACAGGAACCAGTTCCAGGAGAATGAAATGGAAATGCAAGAATGGGTTTTAGAAATTCCACAGACTAAGTCAAAACCCAGTTCTGTCCCTTAGAGGCTAGGATGTCCTAACATGTGTGTAACCTGGGTGTCGTCCTCGGCTATAAACGGGATGCCACTACCTACAGTTATGAGAACTAATATGAAAAATGCGAAGTTAGGCGTTGATGGTGCAGGTCTTTAATCCCAGCACTTGGGAGACAGAGGCAGATGGGGTCTCTGTGAGTTTGAAGCCAGCCTGGTCTACAAAGAGAGTTGCAGGACAGCCAGAGTTGTTACACAGAGAAACCCTGTCTCGAAAAACAAAACAAACAACAAAAAAAGAGCATAAAAAGACTGTTAAATAGGAGCTTCTCGTATATTGATTTATTTTGAGCTAGAAGCTCCCTAAACAGAGACGCCATAAATCAGTTCCACTCTCAGAGGTGGGAAGATGTAGGTGCCTTCCTGCCCTTAGGAACATTGCAGCTTACAAGCAGAGGAAGGGCTGGAGAGATGGCTCAGCTCTAAGAAACTGGATGTTTCTGCAGAGAACCAGGGTCCAGTCCCCAGCACCCACATGGCAGCTAAGGAAGGTCTGCAAAAAAACCGCAGTTCTAGAGGACCTGAAGCTCTTTGTGTCTCCCCGGGCACTACAAGCACATGATGCACATCATGCGCAGACACGCATGCAGGTGAAACACGCACTTACATAAAGCTGATCAAAACAGAAAGGGGAGGCACATCCACTCTGACACGAGAAATGCAATGATAAAAACTCACACAAGCGTTAGTATTATGAGCACAGCAGGATCAGGGAAAGCTTCCTGCAGGAAAGGCCATCAGAAGTGTACCAAAAGGAGCGAAGAATAAGTAGGAGGAAGAGAAGGGGAAGAAGGGCGTCCCTGGCAGGTGGAGAGGCCTGAATAATCCACTACTAATTTAGTACAGAGCCTGGCAGATTGGCGCTGAGACCAAAGTGGCTGGCATGGCTCGGCAGGACGGTGCCAGTGTGCAGGCTGAAGAGCTTGGACTTTACCCTGTAAGAGAAAGTGTTCACGCTAATATATTACAATCAGCCTTGCCACAGAGGTAATTCCTCTGGCATGGAAGACAGACTCTAAAGTGACAAAATTACAAAGAGAAATAGCACCCACCCAGCACAGTGCCTGACATAGGAGCAATATTCTAAAACTGAATTTGACCCAAGTTCCTCTGACTAGTACTGAGCAATATCCACTACTCACACAGATCCACGCTATTTGAGGGAGGCAACTCAAGTGTGCTAGTTTTGTTTCTTATAAGCTGAAAAGAGTGCAGGAGAAAGGATCAAACTTCAGAGTTTCAACTATGAATGTCGGTGCCCCATCAATTTTTCTGAGTTTGGTTAGCTTATAAGCCCTGCCTTGATTACTCCCACCCATCTTCCTGACTGACAGGCTCTTCAGCAGAATTCTCACATCCAAGTGCTCACAAAACCCTCTGGTCTCTAGGCTTAACCCAAGCAACTATACTGAAACCAACAGTTTAGGCATTCCCTCCAGATGAGCGCCTTCAAAGTACTACTTGAGTCTGCTCAGCACAGGCCTGGCTCCAGAGTCCCCAGGCGATGCTCTGGGCTGAACTAACCAGGTTACTGACCAGCGGCAGGTTAAGGGAGCACAGAAACAATGGTAGGATCCAGAGAGGGGGAAGGAAGAAGGCAGAGCAATCACACCCCCATCTTAGGAGTGACTCAGGCCCCTCCCTGGAAGGAACTAGGAAAGCTCGACTAGGGCAGGGGAGATGAGGAAATGGGGAAGAGGCCACCCCCACCCCTTGCCTTCAGTGAAAATACAAGCCTGCCCTGTCCCAGAAGCCCTGCCTTCAGGGCCTCCCCTCCATCCACCAGACTTCCTCACCCCACCATTCTGCCCACTGCTTTTCTGAAGGCGCCTGCATCCTTCCTGCCCTCAGGGACCCGAGATCTCTACCAGAACCCTGGTCAACCAATCTTCCAGAGTATCTGACCTTTTAGTAATGGTTTCATACCAAGCTGCTAGTAGCTTCGCTTGCTCATTCAACCCTTCAATTCACGGGGGAAACCGAGGCACAGGAAAAGAAGCAACACTAGCTCAAGGACACAGTCCTAGGCAAGGTCTAGGCTTAAACCCAGATAGGTGACTGTCTTCATCCCGGACTCTGAAGCCACAGACACACCAGGATGCTCTGGGCACTACAGCTCCTGCTAATGACTCCCTGGGGCAGGCCTGGCCAGGGGCATCACTTTCCCTTCCCCCACCCCAGTTTCCACAGGCAGCCCCACGGAGTGCCCACCGTGTACTCACAGGCTGCCCGAGTACTGGCTGCCCCCAAGGAAACCATACTTGTCCGTCTTGCGCAGGGCCAGCCCATTTATCTCCGAGTCTGAACCCATAGAGCTCACATCATCCGCCAAGGACTCCAAGGTCCCGGACATGAGGCTCACGGAGTCCAAGTAGCTCAGGGAGTCTGGGGCCTGCCCTCGAGGCCCAGAGATGCCAGGTCCGAGGCTGGACGTGGAGCCCAGGTCTTGAAAGTTTTCAACAGGCTCCGGAGCTGGGGTCACCGTCACCACAGCCATCGGAGCCTCACCCGTCCCGGGAGGGCCTGGGACAGGCCCCGAGGGGTCCTCGGGCGCCGGCCCTGCGGATGCTGAAGTAGCAGCTCCATGTCCACCTGTCACCTGTCCTGCTCCACCCGATGCAGTCACTCCTGAAGCCACTGTGGTTCCCGGCTTTGGGGCAAGCGGGGGTTTGGCAGTCAGGGTTCCAGGCGCCGTTCTGGAAGGGGTCCGAGTGGGGGTCCCTGGTCCTGGAACGGGCGAGGCTCGAGCCTCTTCCGTCTTCGGAGTGTCTGCTTCCGAAGCCAAGGCCACCGAAGTCTCTGCTCCTGCCTCTGTCGCCGGTGCAGGGGATTCTTGCGTCTTCGCGGCTTCGGGTGAGGCCTCCAGGGTCAGCACCACCAGCGCGCTGCCCGTGGCCTTCGTGGCCGTGGTCTGTGCCGACCCTGGAAGCCAGGCGGGCTGAGCCTCCCCGGGGACCACCAGGTCGACGGGAGCAGAAGTGGCCGTAGTCACTGGCGGTCCCGGTGCCACCACCAGTACCGGCCCAGCCCGGGAGCCCCGGGGCGGAGGCGAAGGGGCAGCGGAGGCGCCGTGACGGCGCGGCGGGGCCACCAGGGGCGCCGGGCCCGTCTCCATAGCCGTGGGCCGCCCCTCACATCCCCCCCGCCGTGGAGGCCGCAGAAGGCGCCGCCCCTCAGGCCGCCCGGAGCAGCCCGCCCGGGCTGCAGAGAGGGCGAAGGGCGCGGCTCGGCGCGCGCCGGGGGCGGGGCGGGACCGGGCGGCAGGCGGCGGGCGGCGCGCGCAGCCGGGGCAGGGGTCGGGGGCGCTCGCGCCGGGGTCTCCCGGCGCTCACCCTGCTCGCGCGCTCGCGCCGCCCCCTCCCAGCGAGGGGCCGGCTGCCGACGACGCGCCTGCGCAGACGCCGAGGCGCCGCCAGAGTCTCGCCGGACTACGCCTGCGCGAGGGAAGGCCCTCTCGCATCCCCCCCCCCTTTTTTTTTTCTCCCGCCCCCTCCAGAGGACCTGGACAGATAATAGGAGAGAGAAAACTGGGTTCCTGCCAATCGCTGGGAGGGGGGGGGGGGTTGGAGGCGGGAAGAGGGTGGGTAGTCTAGAAAGAGGAAATGAAGAAGGCGGAGGCAGGACGAAGAAAATAGGCAATAGGAAAAAGGGACCCTGAGCCTCCTGGCCAATGAACACTGCTGAAGTGTGAGTGATCGCGGAAGGGTGGGGAATGAGGCTGGGGCTGAGCAGTAAGAGGTAGGGCCTAGGACCTCTTAGCCAATAGAAACGGAGAAAAGGGAACCAATGAAAAAAGGGCCGGGCGGTCAACTTGACCTACGGTTATGTCTATTCATGTGCTGACAGCATCAACAGTCAATAGGAAGAGCTTAAGAATTCTTAGACTTCCTGAGATGGTCAGGAAGGAATGACACCTAGAGAGAGGCGGGCTGAGCTTGTGCTTAACTTATCAGCCAATGACTGTCTTTCTTCATTTTGCAAAAGGGTAGGAAGATAGATAACGCTCAGCAAATGGTAGCTTCGAGGGGCAGGGTGCTGCCAGCAGGCGGTGCCAGAGCAAGAATAGTCAGTGACAACCAGAGACAAGCGCGAGAGGAGGTGACAGCTGGGGACATCACTGAGAAGGGGCCTGAAGCATCGCTGCGGCTCCTAGCCAAAAAGAGTTCCGTGCTGGCCTTCTTGGGTTTCCAAAAGGGCCTCCATTCATTCAGCTCCTGAGCTGCACCACAAACCTAGTGCCCTGACCCAGCACTCTCCACCGTGATGCCTCTAATTAGACTATAGTCAGAGTCTTCTAAAAGGCTCGTTTCTCTGAATTCCCTACTTCAGGCAGGAATCCCGGGCCAGGTTTCTCTAAGTTCTCATATATAAATTGAGCTTCTCCCCCGAACGCTGCGATTTCTCAAACCTTATCCCTCTGAATGCTGCTTCGATCTCGGGCGGGGGAGGAGGGGCGGGGATCCATCTCAGAACCCAAATCTATGAATCCTCAATTCCTTGAACCCTCCATATCTATATTCCTGTTCTTTGGAGGAGTCAAGAACCAAGTCCTGTCGTTATCATATCACTTTAGTTCAGTGTCTACTAACCTAGACTCCAATTTCATGAGCCCTCAAGGTTGCCCTCAGACCAAAAATCATAAAGATCAGACCTTATGAGCACTAACCTTCTAGCTTCTACACACCGCTTCCTCTGGTCTCTGTTCTCTTGAGCCTAAATGAACACAGCATCTACCACTCTCAAATTCTAGTGAGACCTAGCTCTCCACTTCCCAGTTCCCCACTAGCTTTTGAGTTGTGAGGCTCCCCAGTCTTGGGGAGCTCACTCCCCGACTCCCAACTCAAACCCAGCCCCTGCAATGACCTGTCAGGTCTTCTTCTCTACTTCCCCACCTTCCACCTGATTCAAGTTTACTGAGAATGCCCCCAGGCCCATTCCCTTTTTAGAGTCTTTCTCACCTCCCAGAACCCACTAATGAGTGGGCTCCTCCATGACGTAGACCCCCATGGTATCCATATAAGGCAAAACAGCTGCCAACTAAAGTGGGGGCGGGGGGGGGCTGTGCAGGAGGCCAAGGGCAGCTGCTAAGTTTAGGGTGGCTCCTTCTCTCTCCTTAGAGACAACAGGTGGCTAGGCCCCAGTGCCCAGAAAAGAAAATGTCTTAGTGGCATTGGCATGGACTGGAGGAGGGGAAGGGAGGAGACACATTCCTCAGGACATCAGGTCCTAAAGGGAGCAGGAGAAGATGGGCGTCACTGCCAACCTGGGGTTTCCTCTGTTGCTGTTGCCCTAGACCTCCATTGCATGGAGGAGAATGTGGCATTGAGGCCCAGAACTCTATGAGAAGGGACCTCAAAGTCATAAAGTCAGCCAAGCTAGTTCTTTCCCAGGAAGGAGAAGTCACTGGCTGTGCTACCTAGGGAGAAGGTGACAGCTAGCACTTCCCTCTTGGGGCCTTTGTCACTTCTCTTCTGAGGTCCAGCCTCGATTCTTCAACCCTTCCCAAGTTCACCAGCATCTCTGCTTGTCACTGAACACCCCACAGTATCTGGTCACCAATCCTGAACATCTAGCCCCATCACAATTCTGGCGAACCTAACAGCCGACCTTTCACTGTCCTGACCTTTGCCCATGTGCTGTGCCTTCAGTCTTGCATGTCTGACCATCAGCCCTCACCTGAGTCACTTCCTTAGCTTTCCGATGAGTTTTGTTACTGTCATCACTTGCTTACTTACTAAAGCAAACCCACGAAGTCAAGTACATTGTAGGCCTGCATTAAATGCTTACTGAGTTTGGATCTGAGCCACCCCACTTAGGGGCCCAAGGTCTGGTTCCTATGAACCATGACCTTGAACTATGGATTGGTGGAGCCCCTCTGATTTCTGGCACAATCCAGTCCCCTTTGGGGAGAAAGAACATCTCTTCCTGTCTATCCTAATGAGACTTGCATCCCAAGACTTACTCCCTCCTCCCTTTCTGGGCTCCAGCTGCTGCAGGCCTCCAAGAAAGGAGAGCCCCTGAGCCGGGCTATTTTAGTATCTGGGGTGGGTATCCGCAGGGCTAAGGTTACCATGGTATGTTAAGGGCTGTGGGGACAGGACTATATAACCCCAGAAAAGCTGCCCCAAGCAGATCCTCTGCCTTTTCCAGCTGGAGCCACTGCCTTGCCCCCAGGAGATCTAAGACATGGTGAGTGCGGATCCCCAGCTGCAGCCCAAAGTCACTAACTCAGGGTAGTTCACCCTTCAAAAAGAAGAAAAAGTTGGTGTTTCTCAATCCAACTACAGGCGAGATATGAATGGTCTCTCAGCACCAGAGTGGAGCAGAGGGTAGAGGGGCGGAAGGACTCAGTCAAGGACAGCATGCTTGGATGGTCAGCTGTGAGGAGTGGGGGATCAACCTGCTCGAAGTCTGTTCCATTCTATCTGTACTCATCGCTAAAGTCCTCGGGCCAGTGAGATGGTCCCACTCTCATCTGATAAGTGAGAAGCAGAGGTTCAGATAGGGACAGTGACTGGATTAAGCTTGCAGGTATGCGCGTCAAGTTAGCAGGTCGAGAGTCCTGAGAAGGGCACTTGTCAGACAGGATGAAGGGACCCACCCGGGAGCTATAGCTGGGATGTAAGAGATACAGCCAAAACGAGCCCTCTTAGCCAAGATGCACCAACAGAGAGAAAGAGAGTTTAGAAAAAAAAGGACTCAAAGAACTCTGAATCTGATCAGGCACGGTGGTATATGGCCATAATTCCAACTGTTTCCAAGACTGAGGGAGTAGGATCACTGGAGTCCAGAAGTTCTAGACCAGCCTGAGCAACATAATGACACCTGGTCTCAAAAGAAAAAGAAAAAAAGAAAGACTGAGAAGGAGGAGCTAGGGGTGGTGATGAATGACTTTAATCCCAGGACTCAGGAGAATTAGGTGCCTCTCTACAAGGTCAGGAGAGTCAAGGTCTACACAAAGAGCTCCAGGGCTAACTAGTGAGACCAATGTCTTTTTCTTTGTGGTTTTATCCGCCTGCCTCTGCCTCTGCCTCTGTTGGGATTAGCCCACACCTGACTGTGAGACCATGTCTTAAGAAAAAAAGGGGGTGGGAATGTAACTCAGTGACTGGTAGTGCTTGTCTGGCAACCAAATAAAATCAGATGTGGCGGCATAGGATGCCGACCCTGGTAACTGCACCTGGAGGTAGAGATGGAGGCAAGGAAACGGAAGGTCAGTCATCCTCAGCCAAGTAGCAAGTCTAGGGGCTACTACATGAGACCCAGTCTTTAAGGACAACAAAAATCTGGTCTACCCCCCAGGAGGGAGGTACAGGAACTGGCCTGGGGAATGCTCCTTCTCAACCTTTACCCTCATAGGCACCCAAGAAGGCCAAGAGAAGGGCAGCAGCAGAAGGGAGCTCCAATGTCTTCTCCATGTTTGACCAGACTCAGATCCAGGAGTTCAAGGAGGTGAGTGAGGGAAGCTAAAGAAAGTCCCTCACCCCACCCCCACCCCTGAAAGTGCACCTGTTGAGGGGAGGAGGAAGGTTTAGAATTCCTCCTCTCCTTGTGAAGGGTGGAGGGGGTCAGCTGGCTGAGAGCCAAAATCTGATCTGCCTGGGGCAGCAATGCTGAAGCCTTGGGCCCATTCCTGGCTTCATCTGTCCCCACCCCTACCCTCCACAGGCTTTTACTGTAATTGACCAGAACCGAGATGGCATTATTGACAAGGAGGATCTCCGGGACACCTTTGCAGCCATGGGTGAGCCCCCTACTCCCGCCCATAGACAGTGAAAGCTATGAAAGCTGAGGGGAATCCCGCGGCTTCAGGCTTCAGTCTGCCCACATAAGACGTGAATGAGTTGGCAGACGTGTATGGGAAGCACCCAGCTCCAACCCCTGCTGCTCACCCCGCTCAGGCCGTCTCAACGTGAAGAATGAAGAACTCGATGCTATGATGAAGGAAGCCAGCGGGCCCATCAACTTCACCGTCTTCCTGACCATGTTTGGGGAAAAGCTTAAGGGTGAGTAAAATGTTCTCGGTCCAAAGCCCTACTTCCATCTTCCTAGACCTTCAGGGGCTTGCTGAACTCATGTGTCCTCTGACCCTTCAGGTGCGGACCCTGAAGATGTGATCACCGGAGCCTTCAAGGTCCTGGACCCAGAGGGGAAGGGCACCATCAAGAAGCAGTTGTGAGTGGCCCCCTTCAGTAGCTCCTTAGGTTCCTATGTAAGAGTTCGAGGTTGACAGAATGAGAGAGCAGCAAGGACTGAGTGACAGGGTTACATTTTCACAGCAAGTAAGGAGAGAAACTTGAGACAGGAGGTCACAGCATCTGGGAGAGAGCCAGACTAAAAAGAGCCACCCTGGTTTCAGCGAAGAATGGGGTAACAGGAATGAAATGAGAGGGGACAGGATTTATAAACCCAATCTCACCTCCCAAATGTCACCTTCTCAGCCTGGAGGAGTTGCTTACCACACAGTGTGACAGATTTTCCCAGGAGGAGGTGAGTTGGGGAGGGCCTGGGAAGGGGAAAGACTCGGGCAGTGGGAGTTCGAGGACCGGTCCTAAACTTACTCCTACATCTTCCCACAGATCAAGAACATGTGGGCAGCCTTCCCTCCAGATGTGGGCGGCAACGTAGACTACAAGAACATCTGCTATGTCATCACACACGGTGACGCTAAGGACCAGGAATAGGGGACCCAAGGTCTCAGAAGACCTAGATAGGCATCTAGCCTCCCCAACTCTCACCCGACCCCCAATAAAACTCATCTGGTCTTTGTTTCTTATTGGTGGCAACTTCAGTTTGTTTAAGCGCGAACTCAGGCGGGAGGTTAAAGCACCGCCCAGCAAAACAGGAGTGGCTAACAATGGACTAACTAAGAGCCAGAAGGCCCGCAGCGGGCAGCCCCATTCCTGCTGGGAAGAAGACTCAGGCAACTCGGGGTGGGGTAAGCAGTTTTTATTAGAAGGAGAACTTGAGGAACAGGGATACCCTAAGAGGAACCGGCCATCAGGAATCGGGGGACGGCTCAGAACAGCGCGGAGGGCGGAGTTGGGCAGGGCTACAAACTTCCGGATCGGAGGGACCAGTTTCAAGTGCAAGGGCTGGCCTGCCCTCTAAGTCTCTGGATTGGACGTTGGGCAGTCTAGAGCCCAAAGGGACCGGAGATTGGCGGTGAGCAGATGCTAGGTTGGGCGGCGGTGAGGATCTCACAGCGAGTCTGACTGCTCGCCCTGAGCCTGGCTCTGCTGCATCTGAGCTTGCATCTTCTCCAGCATTTCTTGCATGCGGCGCAGCTGTGCGGAGCAAGATTACAAGCAGTGGGACAGGGCAAGACCGGAATGGGATCTAGGTAGCTGATTAGAGGGAAAGAGATGTGTTTGCTCACCTCTTCGTCTTTCTCGCGAATCAACTTCTCAGTGTCGGCAAGAGGCAGTATGGGCAGTGGGATCTCTGTGGCACTCTGCCGGGAAAGCTTGCTAGAAATGGGGTAGGGGGCAGAAAACAGGAACCGGATCTGAAGTTGTGGGGGCGAATTCTGGGTGTAGGAAGCGGGGCCTCGTCCCTGAGGTTAGGGACGGAGTGATAGAGGCTTAATTAGACCTAGGAAGCGGGGTTAAACCTGGTAGTAGGACCAGTCAGGAAGGCTTACCCAAAGGGTGGCACCATAGAAGCGCTAAAGTAGCCCGGCTCTCACCTGCGGCTGGTTCGATCCCGGGCCCCAGGTCGAGCCAAACTCTGCAGGCAGCGAGCCCGATAGCCCTCGTAGAGCAGATCGTGGGTCACCTCTTTCAAGTCCTGAAGGTGGGTCTGTACCAGCATCCGCCTCAGGTTTAGGAAATCGCAGTGATGTGGGTTCTCCACTAGAGGGCGGACCAGGTAGCTTTCCATCAAACTCCACCCTTAGGATCTTCCCTTTGGGAGTACCTCGCTGTTGCAGCCCGAGGACCCCTCTTGTGGCTTCTAGAAACTCAGGACTAGAGCCCACCTCCTGTTTTACACACGGACGCAGACTAAGCACCCTGCTGCTCTCAACGCAAGTCTGGCCTTACCCTCCACGGTACCCCAGGAGTAGCGGCGTCCCCTCACTGGTCGGGTTCCGCCATCCCTCACCACTTCACATGAACCAACCACCGCGAAAGGGATGCTTCCCTAGAGGGAATGAAGTCAGGAGTCACGTTGGCTCCTCCTGAGTTTAGACCTGTTTCTCAAAGCTTTCACCTCCACCTCTACTTTCTGCTTCCCTGCCCCTTCGACGGCCACCAGTCGAACCTTCATCTCTTCGTTCTGCTTCTTGAATTCTTCATCCTCATCAGAGTCACATTCTGGGAACTGGTAGATGTTGATCTCCTCCTCCTTCAACTGGTCCCGGATCTCAGAGCGGACAGAGGGGGAAACTGAGGTGTGACCAACCGACATGGCATGGCCAGAGACAGTGAGGTACAGAGATACTGGGCAGTCAGAGAGAAAGAAAGACGCGAAGAACGGATGGTGGGAGGTGGCCACACAAGATGACAAAACCAAATCCTCAGACACAAGGTAGTGAGAAATTCAGAAAGACAGGGCAGACATCACAAACCCGAAAGTGGGACAGGGGAGAGCACTGTAAAGACAGCGGGGCAGGGCGAAGTCACTACCACAGGACCAAAGAGATGCCAGGAGTTGTGACCACCCCTTTCCCTCAGCCAGGCCCTAGCCAAGCATCTAGTTCCAGGGCTGTACATTCTGTTCAGAGCTGTTAGGGGCATGGCTGCTTGGAGCAGGTGCATGCACCATTTCCTCATGCCCCTCCCCAAGTCTAGCCTAGTAACTCCTGCTTTGAAAGGCCACCCCAAGGTCAAAAAAGTCACAGCAGAGATGAGGTTCTGCTTTGTTTTCACTTAGTGCTAAAGGTCAGGCCCCACCCATACCTTCTGCTTGAGAACCTCAGTTTCCCTAGGCATCAGGGCATCTGCTTTGCCGATGACCGGGATAACATTGACCTTCTCGTGCACTGCCCGGAGGAAAGCCACATCCAGGGGTCGGAGCCTGCAGCAGGGATTGATCCGTGTTCAGTTCTGCAGTGCAGAGGCTTATCCAGCCTCCCCAAGCCCCAGGGTGCCCTCCAGACCCTCTGCCGAAGGGTGAGATGAAGTAGAGGCAGCAGTGGACTCTGGAGTCCTGGATGTTTTTCCTGTTGAGGCCGCTCTCATCCCTAAGGTATTGCTCAAACTGCTCCTCAATGAATCGGACCACGGGCAGCCAGCTGGAGTGTGGGGAGAAGGGGTGGAATCTAAGACCACAGGACAGGGAACAGAACAAAGCTAACCAGGTCTGTGGGGCGGGAAGTAATTTCTTTGCTTCCAACCGAAGCCATCAGGGGCAACTGGCAGGAGCATGGTTGAGACATCAAGAAATGAGGTGGCGGGGCTGGAGAGATGGCTCAGCGGTTAAGAGCACTGACTGCTCTTGTAGAGGATCCGGGTTCAATTCCCAGCACCCACATGGCAGCTCACAACTGTTTGAAGATCCAGTTGCAGGGGATCTGACACCTTCACACCAATGCACATAAAAAATAAAAAGTTAAATAAACCATAAAAATATATATATATATAAAAAAGAAATGAGGTGGCTCCACACCTGTTATCCCAGCATTCACAAAGCTAAGGCAGGAAAATTGCCACATTTGAGGCCAACATGGCCTACATAGTGAGTTCTAGGCCAGCCTGGGCTAATGTGACACCTTCCCAAAAAGCAAAAACAAGCAACTGGGGGAGGGGGGGTGAAGCACTGAACCAGCCATGGCCTATGTCTGTAATCTGGAAAGAGGACTTTTAGTTTGAGACCAGTTTGGGCCACATAGTAAATTTGAAGCCCCTGAGCTACATAGAGAAACCTTTCCTCAAAAGAGAAACACTGGACACTTTGGGCCAGATTGTTTCCAGAAACAGATGCCTCCTTTTAGGTCAAGGAGCCTTGACAAACCAGCCCACAACTGACCCATAGCGGAAGAGAAGCTTAGCTCTTATCCGTTCCCCACCTCACCAGTCTGAGCAGTCCACAGAGTCCCCAAAGCCAGGCGTGTCCACCAAGGTCAGCTTCACCTTGATGCCTCCCTCCTCGATCTCCACGCCCCGGCGCTCGATGGTCAGAGTTTGTGTGGTACGGGCTGTGGGTGCAGAGAAGTTGGCGGCATAGGGCTTTAAAGCAGGACTCGGTTCCTAGCTCTGCAGCTGCACCCCCCGCCCCCACCCGAATGTGTATTTCAGGGGAGGAAACAGTCTCAGAGAAAACCAGTAGCCGTCCAAGTCCCCAGACAGACAGAAAAAGAATGCAGTTTGATGACACAGGAAGAGGCCGGCCGGGGACACCACCGATAGAAGACCAGGACAGCAGCGGGGGGTGGAAAGCCCATAGGGGTGGGGGACGCAGATCTTACCACTGGCATCGGGCACCTGCCGATCTTCGTAGAGGTTGGTGAGGAACAAGCTGTTGATGAGGGTGGATTTCCCGAGGCCTGACTCCCCTATGAACACAACAGTCCTGCTAGTCAGATGGGAGGGCGGCCAGGATCTCTGGAGTACATCATTACCCCGAGTCTCTCTCCAGAACTCACGGACCTGCCACCATGAGTGTGAAATCAAACCCCTTCTTGACAGACTTGCGGTGCAGCTGGTTGGGGAGGGCAGCAAAACCCACATATTCCTTGTCCTGTGGGGGGTAAAGGAAGACAAGATGAGACTCCTGGACATGGCAAGGAGTGCCCCGGTATCACCTGAGCCCCAAAGCTAGGAAGCCGGCTTTCTGTGGTTCACTTTGATTTGAGGATCCTCATGAGAGAGGACGGGGCCCCAGTTGTCTATATTCCTGGACCCAAGAACTCACCATGGCTCTGTTGGTTGTCGCTGCACCTGGTATTGCTCCCCACTTCCTCTGGTGGGGCAGGAAGTTCAACATATCAAACAAGGTTGGGGGTGGGGTGGGGGTGAGGGGCAGTGCAGGAAACTGAACTGCTCAAAGAGAGGTGAGAAACCCATGCTGCATTCTCTTTCTTTTAATTCAAGGATTTTATTTTTAATTATTTGGGGAGTGGAGGCCAGAGCAAGGCACTGAATCCCCAAGACCTGGAGTCACAGGTAGCTGTGAACTGCCCGAGGTAGATAATAGAAACTGAATTCAGGTCCTCTGTAAGAGGTGGTGCTCTCAATGGCTGAGCCACCTCTACAGTCCCAAGCATCTTTTCTCTTATCTCCATATAGAAGCCCTTTCATTTTCCACATGTCTTCATGCCAAGCCGCAAAACGGCCCCATCGTCATGGTGAGAGGTGGACGGAGCATGAGCAGAAAGAAAGGAAGCAAGACGTTCTCCTTAGCGAGTCTGGTAAGGGATTAACAAGATGATCTGAAAAAAAAATTTTTCCGTTGTGTGCATGAACAACAAAAAAAGATAGTAGGGTTAGGGGTAGGAGGGGCCAGGAGTTTCCCAGTTCAGGCAATGGAGTCCTTCTGAGGGGTGGTACTGCTGGACTGGACTTGGGTACTGCCAAGCTGAATTCCCACTACACTCCAGTTCCCTAGAGTTGGGATATTTTGAGACAGAGTCTTGCCATCTACCCAGGCTGGCCTTGAATTTTCACGCCACCCTTGACCTCCTAAGTGTTAGGATTACAGGCTGGTGCTGCTATTACCTCGATTGCAGTTATTTTGTTTTGTTTTCGAGACTGGGTCTCATGTAGACCAGGCTAGCCTCAAACTCTGACCTTCAGCTCTTGATCCACCTTGCCTCTGGGTCCCTAATGCTGGGGATTACAGGTGTGTAGTACCACACCTGGCATCTTATCACAACTATGAGAAACCAAGAACTCATGCTGTAGACCAGGTTGGACTGAAACTTTCAGAGATCCACCTG
Source organism: Ondatra zibethicus (assembly GCA_004026605.1). NCBI lineage: Eukaryota > Metazoa > Chordata > Mammalia > Rodentia > Cricetidae > Ondatra > Ondatra zibethicus. The sequence goes on from PVIU01004971.1 coordinate 68,999, forward strand.
CCTCTGCCTCCCGAGTGCTGGGATTAAAGGTGTGTACCTGGCATGGGTGACATTCATATTCAGGCCACCACACCAGGCAGGCACCTGACTACTGACCTAAGGACCAGCCCTGACATTTTCTTGCTCCACCAGGTGCACAATTGTACAGTGAAATCTTCCCCAGTTGTTTCTATTTTAACTACCTAGTACCTTTCTCAAGCCCCAAGTGCCCACATTTGCTTATCTGTCTGTGTCTGATGCCCTGGCTGAACTCTGGGGACGGGACTATGTCTTCTGAATTTTTACATTCACATTCTACATGCTTCACAACACTTGATTTGTTAGGTGCAGGTGCAAATGCATGCATACACGCATACACACACAAAAGAGTAAATGGGGCTGGAGAGGTGGCTCAGGGATTAAGAGCATTGGTTACTCTTTGATAGGACCAGGGTTCAATTCCCAGCACCCACATGGCTTACAACTGTCTGTAACTCTTGTTTGAGAGGATCTGATACCCTCACAGGGACATATGTGCAAGCGAAACACCAATGGACATAAAATAAAAATAAATCTTACAAACAAGTAGATGAAGTTAGGCAGAATCAAGGTCAGAAGTCTGTAGAACATAAACAAAGATCCTTGCTTTAGGGTTAGAAAGAGGACCCGGAAAATCTAGATCTGCCACAGACTTGCTGTGTGACCTCAGGCAAGTCATTTGACCTCTCTAACTCCAGCTCCTCAAGGTAGATTGAAGTGCACCCACGTCAGCATGTCAGTCAGCACATCATCAGGACCGCTCCGGGTTTCCCATGACCTGGGCTTTAGATCTGTTCTGAGAACAAGCTGCGTACATTTGAACTGGGTGACTTTGGCATGTAAATAAACTCCTCTGGACCCTTCAAACTCTTAGGGTCTACATGATCTGGACCCTGTTCACTCCCCAATTTAACCCTATTTTAGGGTCTCCCTCTGTAGCCCAAGATGGCCTAGAACCTTCCGTCCTCTTGTCTCAACCTCCCCGTGCTGGGATTACACTGTCCAACCTAGCCTGGCTTCTCTCTTTTGACTTTACTTGTTCTGGTCCTTTTAGCCTTTTCTATGGACTGAACTTTATGATTCTGCTCCCCTCCCCCGTTTATACATTGAAGCCCTATGTGACTATATTTGCACATAGAGCCTGGAAGGAGGTAATTAAATTTGGCTTAATCCTCCTTAGAGGAGGAAAAAACCACTCCTCCCACCTCCTGTACAGAGAAAAGGCGCAGTAAGGATACATCAGGAAGGGGTTCTGCCACCCAAGGAGTGGACCTCACTGTTGTTTTTCATTACATACAGTGGCTGCCCCTTAAGCAACTCCTGTCCTAATCGGGAATAGCAAATCCACAACTACTAGCAGAGGTTCAGTCACACTGACCACAACCAGGTCCGGAATTCTGTTCCCTCAGGCACTGGCTCTTTCAGGACCAAAGGAAACATTATCTAGATCTCTATCCCTATCCTCCATTGAACTCAGGATTCAATGGTTGAGGTGAAATTCGCTTGTGCAGAGAGGTTAAACAGCAAGTAGCTAACCTTCTCTTCTTGTGCGCATCTCCTGAAAAACAGCTCGCACTTAAGAACCCTCACTACACCTAGTTCTCCCCACCACTTCCTGTTGGCTAGTTGCTGTGGTGATGTTTTGTTTGTGCTTTAACAAATAAAGCTTGCCTGAAGATCAAAGTGCGGAACTAGCACACTAGTTAGCCTTAGAGGCCAGGCAGTGGTGGCGCAGACCTTTAATCTGGAGAGACAAAGTCAGAGGCAGGCGGACCTCTGTGAGTTCAAGGCCACCCTGGGCTGTGCGAGATTGAGCCAGTCTAAAAAAGAAACCGGTGGTGGCTCACACCTTTAATCTCAGCACTAGGGAGTCACACGCCTTTAATCCCAGCACTAGGGCGGTGGAGACAGGAAGGGATATGGCTGGGCAGAGAGGAGACAGGAGCTCACGGCATTCAGTCTGAGGATCCGTGGGGACAGGATTGTCCCTTTGGTCTGAGGATTCAGTAGAATATCTGACTTCGGGTTTTTATTATTAAGACCAATTAGAATTCATGCTACAAGTTGCTTACTCGGCCTCCTGACCCCAGGTTAATTATCTTTAATCAAACAACTGTAACACATCGTTGCATCATTAAACAAATATTCCACAGCATAAACAAATGTAACACATCCTTTTTTTAAAAAAAATATTTATTTATTATGTATACAGTGTTCTGTCTGTCTGCATGCTTGCTGGCCAGAAGAGGGCACCAGATCTCATTACAGATGGCTGTGAGCCACCATGTGGTTGCTGGGAATTGAACTCAGGACCATCTGGAAGATCAGTCAGTGCTCTTAACCTCTAAGCCATCTCTCCAACCCCAACACATCCTTTTTTTAAAAGATTTATTTATTTGTTATGTATACAGTGTTCTGCCTGCATGTGTGCCTACCCACCAGAAGGGGGAACCAGATCTCATTGTAGATGATTCTACACAGCAAGCCATAGAGAAAGAAGTAAACAAAGAGCTATAGATATGGAGAAAGACAAATGTCCAGAGGCAAAAAGTAGACAGAATAATTTAAGAAAAGCTGTCAAGAAACAAGCCAAGCTAAGGTCGTGTAGCACCCACGCTAACGGACCGTACGTGAGCCAGGAACTGGGCTGGAGATTTTAAAACACACGCACACAGACAGACAGACACGGGGACATGGGTCATCCTTGATACAAGAATGCCAACTTTATTGTGCTCAGGGGTAGCTTATATAAGGATCCTTAACTGATAGCCGCACCCCAGCTGTAAAACCCACCAGGAACCACTTCCCTGCCATCAGGAACTCATGAGGGTCTCATGCTCAGAGCAGCTGCAAGCACAGGAAAACAAACTGTTTACTCCAGCAGGCAAAGGATCTGAGGCAGGCAAAGAAAGTCAAGGGGCCGGGGATCTGTAGCCCCCAACAAGGTCGGGCATTCATAACTAAGAATAAGCCTCTGTGTGTGATTTATTTGGGAGCTGGGTGGTGAGCCCCTCAAAAATCCAAAAGAGGAAAACCTTACGCTACACACCAGCTCTGCTTGTACTTGATCTTTGGCTTCTGAGCTACAGTGCTGTGAGGCTCCAAGTGTTTGCTGTTTGTGACAGCCAGTGCAGGATATTCTGTTCTGACAGTGCTGAATAAGAAGGCCCACCGCTGGCTTAGAGAGCTGAATGCTTAGTCATCAGACAGAGGCGCTATTTGAGAAAGATTAGAAAGCATGGCCTTGTTTGAGGAAGTGTGTCACTGAGGATGGGCTTTGAGGTTAAAAAAGGCCACCCCATCTGGGCAGTGGTAGCCCATGCCTTTAATCCCAGACAGAAGTAGGATGATCTCTGGGTGTTCCAAGCCAGCCTGGTCTACAGAGTGATTTCCAGGACAGCCAGAGCTACACAGAGAAACCCTGTCTTGAAAAACTAAAAATAAAGAAATAAATGAAACCCATACCAGACTGAGCTTCTCTCTGCCTATGGACCAGAATGTAGCACTCAGCTACTTCTCCAGCACCATGCCTGCCACCATGTTTCCTGCCAGGATAATAATGGACTAAACCTCTGGAAGTGTAAGCAAGCCCCCAATTAAATGTTCTCTGTTGTTGCCTTGGCCATGGACTCTCTTCACAGTAGACCAATAAAACAGTGGCGAAGACAATCTGTCTACCATGCAGCTCCCTCCTTCCCCTCTCCCTGTCTAAGGCAGCCTCAACAACACGTCCAAAGCGCTCTTTTCATCTGTTGCTTCCATACACAGTGGTGGGTTTGTCTTATTTTGTTGTTGTCTTGTTTATTTGAGACAGGATTGTTACATGGAGAGGGGTTCCTTTGTTTGACCTGGCTGCCCGGCTAGCTTATACCCAAAATAACCATACAGAAACTGTATTAATTAAAACACTGCTTGGCCATTTGCTCTAACTTCTTATTGGCTAATTCTTACATCTTAATTTAACCCATTTCTATTAATCTGTGTATCGCCATGTGACTGTGGCTTACCAGCAAGATTCTAACCAGCATCTGTCTCAGGCAGGAGATCCATGGCGTCTCTTACTCTGCCCTTCTTCCCAGCATTCAGTTCTGTCTCCTCTGCCTACCTAAGTTCTGCCCTATCAGGCCAAGCAGTTTCTTTATTGATTAACCAATGAAAGCAACACATAAACAAAAGGACCTCCTACACCACAGGATGTCACTATGTAGCCCAGCCTGGCATCAAATTTGCAGTGGTCCTTCTCCCTTTGCCTCTCAGATTCTGGGATCACAGGTGCGCCCCAACACTGTACAGAGTGGAAGGAACCTTGCATGAATGTGAAAAGAGTAGATAAACTCCTGAGTGAACGTATATTGTTGATATGGGCACACCATGTCAAGAGCCCAGTGCCTCAGACCTATGGGAATGGCATCATCCCAGCTCTGGGTAGTGGAGACAAGTGGATGCTGAGAGCTTGCCAGCCAGCCAGAAGGCAAAGCTACCTTCCAGTTCAGTGACAGACCATCTCAAGGCAATATGTGAAGAGCTGTAGAGAAAGACACACAAAGTCTGGCCTTTGTGTGCACACATGTGCGTACACATTTGCACACTCACGTATGTGGTGGTTTGAAAGAAAATGGCTGCCAAAGAGAGTGACACTATTAGGAGGTGTGGCCTTGTTGGAGGAAGTGTCACCGTGAGGTCTTTTTTCTCAAGCTTCACTCAGTGTGACAGTCAGTGGACTTCCTGTTGCCTCTGAGTTAAGATGTAAGGCTTGCAGCTCCAGCCTGCATCTGCCTGCATGCTACCGTGCTTCCTGCTATGATGATAATGGATTGAACGTCTGAAACTGTAAGTGAGCCACCTCAGTTAAATGTTTTTATTCCTAAGAGTTACTATGGCTAGGCAGTGGTGGCATGTGCCTTTAATTCCAGCACTCGGGAGGCAGAGGCAGGTGGATCTCTGAGCTCAAGGCCAGGCTAGTCTACAGAGTGAGTTCCAGGACAGCCAAGGCTACACAGAGAAACCCTGTCTCAAAAAACAAAAAGGAAGAAGAGGAAGAGGAAAAGAAGAGCAAAGAGGAGGGGGAAGAAAAAGAAGGAAAGAGAAGAAGGAAGAGAATGAACAGGAGGAAGAGGAAGAAGAAGAGGAAGAAGAAGAGGAAGAAAAAGAGGAGTAGGAGGAAGAGAAGGAGGAAGAGGCAGAGGAAGAGGAGGAGGAGAATTATAAACTAGGGCTGGGAAGAAGGCCCAGTGGTAACAACATCTGCTGTGCAGGGATGATGACCTGACATCAGATCTGTAGCTCTCATGTGCTTTCTGGACCAGCAAGATGCCTAAGTAGATAAAAGCCTACATCACAATACTAGTTGTAGGTGCACATAGAACCCACTGCTGGGAAGGGGATGCAGAACAGAGATAGGAGGATTTCTGGGTCTTGCTGGCTGCCAATCTGGCTGACAAAGGGCAAATCCTAGGTTCAATCAGAGGCCAAAAGCACCAGAGGAGGGCACCTAAACACAGTGCACACATTCAGAGAGAGGGTGGGTAGAGAGACAGACAGAGACACAGAGAGAACTATAAACCAACCAACAAACAAACAAGCCTCCCACTCAACACATGGGAAAATGCACTAAGCAGGTGGTTCGCAAAAGAAGAAATACAATAGTCAACAAATATACTTAAACATGTCCAACATCCAGTCGTCAAGGAAATGCAGGGGAAAGCTGCTTTGAGGAGGGCTGGGGAGTTGGCCAGCAGGTAAAGATGCTCGTAGCAGTGCTGGGGACTTCAGCTCCACTCCTGGGACCTTAAAAATATGGATGGAAAGAGCCAACTCCATAACATTGTCCTTTGATCTGCCACCATGCCTTGGCATGTCCTCTCCATCTCATCACACATACACCAGTAAATTAACTAAAAATAACTATTTTGAGATTTCACCTCACCCCAGTCAGAATGGCTATCATCAAGAAAACATGATAATGAATTCTGGGGAAAATGTGGGAAAGGAGAGCTTTATCTATTCCTTGTGAGAGTGCGAGAGGGAGAGAGACGAGAGATGAGAGACATAAAGCTGCCTCCTCAGGGAGAATGGTAGAAAGGAAGAGAGCAGGAGTAGGCGGGGCTTGTCTCTTAGCGGGACCTTTGCACCTGTGTAGTACAGACTAGTACCCTGGGTTGGCCAAGGTAGTAAGTGGGTTCATCCTGCATAATGCCTGAATCCTAAGAGGGGATACAGGAGTTAAAGGGGGATCAGGGAGGTAGGAGAAGAGCTGATGGTTATGTGAGACAAACCAAAATGAAGTATGTAAAAAAATACCATTAGGGCTGGTTGTTGGTAGCACACTCCTTTAATTCCAGCCCTTAGGAGGCAGAGGCAGGCAGATTTCTGAGTTTGAGACTAGCCTGGTTTATATAGTTCCAGGATAGTCAGGGCTACAAAGAAAAACTCTGTTTTGAAAGACAAAACCAATACACAAACCAAAATACCATTAGGAAACCTGTCATTTTATGTCGGGGTCCGTTTATTATACAAAACACCTTTTATCCCCCAGGTAAACCAAGGTGGATACTTTTTCCGGGGGGGAGGGGGTACCAAAACACCTGCAACTTAAGCCACCAATCTTGGAATCAACACTTCTTCCCATGTGATCTACATAATAATAAAGGAGAAGGAGCCATACATCCTGGCCTTTGTCAGGTGGCTGGCTTGTTTGGCAGGATTGCAGCTGCCTTGGAAATTAAGCATGGCCAGAGCGCCTGCCTGCAAATATCTTGTATGAAATATGGGCCCATAATTCACTCTCTCTTATTAAATTTTAATAACTCCTGTGCTTCTGCAACAGGACAGATGGACCACGCCTGTTTTTGACAAAGTCTTCTTCCTTTACCCAAATCTTCCCGTCTTCAGAAACAGGCATTGATATATGCCAGCTCCTGTCTTAGGCATCTGGGAAAGAAGAAGCTTTAAATCCGTCATCGACTGCTGGTCTCTGTAAAGAAAAGGGATTAGTGGAGAAAAATATACTTTCAGGCCCTGTGTCTCAATAGCCACACCTTTTGTCAGGATAAATCATAATGCTTTATGAATAATTATGCTCCCAAAGGCTATAGTCTCCTATTTTAAAGAAACATTCTTTAAAATGTTTCTTCCGCTAGTTCAGAGTACTACTTAGATCTAACATTCTCAGCATATGCATCAACTCCCAACATTCACCGTGTCACAACCTCTTTTCAGTAATTGCCAATAGCAACAAGTCAAAATCATAATTTTTTTGCATCATCGGTCAATATCGAATCTCCAATTATCTTTTTCTGTATCATAGCTTGTATTGTAGGTCAGTACTGACTCTCCAATTATCTTTTTCCGTATCATAATTTCATATTTTGTTGGTCAGTACTGACTTTTTAAAATTTTTTTTCAGTCAGTACCGACTTTTTAGCACCATTGGTCAATACCAAAATTTTTCTCATCATCTTATATGCAGTTGTAAATATCAGGTCATTGCCGGTAAGAGCATAATACCATCTGCTGTTATCAAATACCATTTTCAGTCTCTGAGCAGCTGTTAAGCCCTTAGTCTGCCCTCTTCTTAAGTGAAGGGGGTTTTGGTCATTCTTTATTTTGTGTCTCTCTTTCCCTAAGGGGAAAGCTTAGGTCTTAGTTCTTAGGTTTTATATTTTAACCAAAAATGAGTTCTGTGTCAGTCTGCATCTCAGTTCTGAAGCAAACAGGTTTCAAACCACTGCAAGCTGCAGACATCTTAGTGAAGTCATCTCAGCAGGGTCTCTTTGTCCGAACTCTCTGGAGGCAGAATGGCACCCTGCAGTGTGGTGTGGGGGCAGCTGCACTCCTCTCTGTGGGGGCTGGGAGAGCTGGATCATGAGTTCCTCCTCTATCTCTGCTGATTCAGTCTCTCCTGCTGGGTGGATATCAGCTATGCTGTCCTCAGGTCTGCTGTCTTTCTGCTGAATGCATCGAACCAATCATTCTGGAAGCCATCTCGCTTGGTTTTCATCCTGGGAGAAAACACAGACATGTCCTCGACCCCATATTAATATGGGATCTGGCTCTTTCCATATTCTAGTGCAAGGGTCCCTCCACTTTGCTTTGGCAAAGGTCGTCTTTGTATTATTATACCACAATCTACCCGCTGCTGATCACTCATGGACATCTGTATTTAGAAAGTTTAGTGTAAACAATGCATGATTTAAGGCATTGTGTGGTGTCTGAGGATACAACTCCCCTGTCTTTATTTTTTAGAGTTGTGTTTTCAAGGAGCTATGTGCACACTCCACAATTCCTTGCCCTTGAGGATTATAAGGAATACCAGTCTTACAAACGATATTTCATTGAGTACAAAATTTTTGAAAAGCTTTGTTAACATATCCGGACCCATTGTCCGTTTTTATTACTTTTGGGGCTCCATGCATGAAAAACATTTCAAGCAATGAGTTATTACTGCTGTTGGAGACGGCAGCCCTGGTTGTAATGCTCCCATTGGCTGCATTGTTGCATTAACTTCCCTTAAATCCTGAATTAATCTCCACTTTCCTGATTTCTTTTTAATAACAAAAATTGGAGAGTTCCATGGTGAATTAGATGGTGAAATATGTCCACTATCCAGCTGTTCCTACACTAACTGCTGAGCAGCTCATAATTTTTCTTGTGTTAGAGGCCACTGGTTTATCCACACAGGATCATCACTCTTCCATATTATCGGGTCTGCATGGAGTGCAGGTTTTTCAGTGACCTCTCCTAAAAATACCCTAATCCTGCTCTAAGAGGTCTATTGTCTGGTACGACAGGATCAATCTTTCCCTTATTATCCTTGCCTAGACCTTGATTAGGTAATAATCCTTGTTGAAACATCTGGTTAGTAACAGCTGTGCTGGGAGAATTTAAATATACTCCCATTTTTTTAATATTTATTTATTTATTTATTATGTATACAATATTCTGTCTGTGTGTATGCCTACAGGCCAGAAGAGGGCACCAGACTCCATTAAGGATGGTTGTGAGCCACCATGTGGTTGCTGGGAATTGAACTCAGGACCTTTGGAAGAGCAGGCAATGCTCTTAACCTCTGAGCCATCTCTCCAGCCCCATATACTCCCATTTTTGACATAATATCTCAGCCCCATAAGTTTACAGGTAAATAAGGAGTAATATACGGCTTAAAAGTTCCTTCATGGCCTTCCTCATCTTTCCAATGCAATTTGTTACTATTCTGTTCAGGATTTCTAGTCTGACCAATTCCTTGTAGCTGTGTTATAGTCTCCTTTTTTGGCCACTTAGCAGGCCACTGGCTGGCAGTTATAACTGAAATATCTGCGCCAGTATCTACAAGGCCAGAAAATCTTTTTCCATTTATAAACAAAGTGGCTCTGGTCTCTGATGACCTATGGCTTGTACCCAAGATGCATCAGATGAACCAAATCCATCCTTTCCTCTCTTTTCTCTTACTCAGATTATTGGTTTGCACAGCTGGAAGTAATATTAATTGTGCAAGCCTCTGACCTGCTTTTACTACAGAAACTCCACTTGGTGAGTGAGTCATTACCTTGATTTCTCCCTCAAAGTCAGGATCTATGACTCCAGGAGCCACTAAAATACCTTGCATAGTTGCACTATTTCTCCCTAGCAGCAACCCTACAGTGTCTTTTGGTAAAGACCCATAGATCCCTGTGGGGAGAGCTTGCATCCCCATCTCAGGTGTTAGAACCTGTATATGGCTGAACTGAGGTCGAGCCCTGCGCTACCTGGGGTGGCTCTGAAAAGGTCCTGTATGGATCTCGTTGTGGGGGTGCAGATTGCTGGATTGCCCCATAAATTTGTCATGGGGCCTGAGGCTGGCCCCTGACTCCGTTTCCCCAAAAAGGGATTTCCTAGATCATCTCTTTTTGATCTGCACTCGTTAGTCCAATGCTTTCCTTTCCTGCATCTCCTACACAATCCTGGTTCTTTTCTAGTCCTAGGGCTTGCTCTATCAGGGCATCATCTGCATCGTCTGACTTGACATCCTGTAAGACCACATCCAAAACAGCCTCCAGGTGTTCCTGTAGCTTGCATTCTCCCTGAGGCTAGGTCTTCCTGCTAGGATAAGACATCATTAATTGTCTTTCCCTGTAAAGCAGCAGCTAAAGCCATTCCTTGTGTATATGATTGGCCAATATCCGAGCAGATTCGGATATAATCTGCAACATTACCCTGTTTCTTTTCTTTTCTTTTTTTAAATATTTTTATGGTTTATTTAACTTTATTTGTAACTGGATCTTCAGACAGTTGTGAGCTGCCATG
>PVIU01004971.1:79397-119775 GCA_004026605.1 Ondatra zibethicus
CTCTCTTCCTCTTCCGCTCTCACGGGAGCAGCAGCTGCTTCTCTCCCCTCTCCCCCCTTCCCTCTATCTCCCTGTCTCTCTCTGTCTCTCTTTCCATCACCCATCTAATAAATGTTTAACTCTGCATAGTGCGCCTACCCGGCTCTCTTTGGTCCGTCTGTACCGCCGCACAGCCCATATGGGGACCCGGAGACTAGTCCCGTGGCCGCCCGCCCGCCACAGAGACCGCGTGGTCTGGGGACCTGCAGCAAGCTGCAGCAAGCTGCTGGGTCCCCCCTTCTTTTAAAAAAAACACAACAATGTGGGTGCTGGGAATTGAACCAGGGTCCTCTGGAGGAGCAGTCAGCGCTCTTAACCACTGAGCCATCTCTCCAGCCCCTACCCTGTTTCTTAAAAGGTCTTATAGATGCCTTGCATATAGCATTGGTGTTCTCAAATGCTAACTGTTTATTAACTGCCCTGCTTCTGAGTCTCCAATCAACCTATTAGATGCCTGTGTTAGTCTGGAAACAAAATCCTGAAATAATTCATCTGGTCCCTGTCTTATACTAGATAACTCCTCAGTCTGTTCTTTTGACGATGGAAGCTTATTCCAGGCCTTCTTGGCTGCTGCACTGATCTGGACATATGCTACCATATCATATTCTAACTGTTGATTTGTTTCTGTATGGGGTCCTTCGCCTGCCAGCATCTCGTATGAAATAGGAATTTGCCGAACTCTGTTTCTCTCAGCTGTGGCCTGACATTGTTCTGTAAATTCAGTTCTCCACAATAGATAATCTCCTCTGAGCAAGCCTTGGCTCTCTGCTTCCAATCTGCTGGTGGCAGAGCTTCTACAGCTATATTCTCCACCAGTGTCTGGGTAAACGATGCCGTTGCTCCGTATTGAGCGCAAGCGGTTTTTAATTCTTTGAGTAACTTAAATGATATAGGAGTATGTACTTTAAGTAGATTTCCTTGTGCATCTCTCTGCTCCATTACTGGGAACAATTGAAATCCTTGCATCTCTTCTCCTCTGCTAGCCGCTTCTCTGATACAAGCTTGTAGAGGAATTCACTGCTATCGTTATGCCTCTGCTTCACTTTTGGTGTACTCTGAACTGAGGGTGGATCTAAACCTGCCATTGCTGTAGGAAGACTATCGCTCTTCTCCCAAGAGTCCTGTATCTGCATAGTTCCTAATCTACGCGATAGCGAGGTTACCATCCTTCTCAAGCCTTTTATTTCTTGCTGAACCCTGTTGGGTCCAGGGAGGTTGCGCAAAGATGAGAACACCACCAAGTCTAATAAACCAGAAGCAAACTTTATTCCAGAAACCAGATCCTAGGAAAACCAGAAGCTAACTTAAAAATAAAAAAATAAAAATAAAAACACTGCAGGGCACAGAAGCTTATCAGCTAGCTGAGACCACAGCCAGAGATGGTGTTTGCTAGGCTGTGGCAAAAGGCCAGTTTTTGAACCCACTTTTTATAGTAGGGGCACCAAGCATTAGCTCTGAACAAAGGAATGTTTATGATCTTGCCCTGACCTCTAGGTCAGTCAATGGAGACCTGGAGGGGAGTGAGTTCTAACTTCAATGGGTCAACTATCATGAAATATGTTTTAGAGGAGATTACAGTGAAAGTCACTAATTGCAAGAAAACAGGCATCTTAAGCAACTAGTCAGAAAAGGGACTGCTAGTAATACCAGAAGGTTAATAAATTAGGATTAACTGGTTCTTAGGCTGAGAACTTAGGAGATAGCAGAAAGCTTTTCACACTATCTCAAGGTAAAACTCTGATACTGACTGCCATACTTTACAACTCCATTATCAGAGCTCATTAATTAAACCATTGTATTTGTCCACTGTCTCCTGGTACCTCCAGGTGTAAACTGGAGTCTTATGCCTCTCCTCTGGTGGCGCCAGTTTTCCATAACGGAGACAGTATCTAACCCAGAGGTCACATATCTCTGTCTCCTAAAGGTTAACTCAGTTCACATGGCCTGAATCATTATTCTCTGACCTGTTGTAACTGCTCTGTTCTAAAAGAGTATCTAGCAACTCCTCAGGTGGAGCAGATGGAACTATCTCCTGCTGGTCAGTATTTAAGTCCAACCTTTCCTGTATTAGCATCCAGAAATAAGGCGTATCTTCTGGGATGCTTTCTGGTCCATAATTACAATAATGTTGTTGGATTTTCATTCCTACTTCTTTCCATACGGCTATGTCTAAAGTCCTATGCTGGGAAAACCGAGGGCATATATCCTCTATGAATTCTAAAAATTCTTGTATCTGATGCTGCTGTATTCTCTCTCCTCTGTCTTTTAAAATATCTTCGATCAACTGCATAGCCATTCGATTGCTTTCTCCTTGTCCCATATTTCTATATTTACAAATTTTACTCCCGATATTACTGTCCCGCTTTGTTATCTAAGTGCACATTACTCACGTATCCACCAATGTTTTTCTCGTGGGTTCCTCCTGTCTTGTTGCTTCTTCCTTGTTTTTTGGGGTTCGCAGAACAGCCTCACGTTCTCCTCCATCCTTCTGTTCCTTTGTCTGGCTTTTCTTGAGGTTCAGTGATCAGCCCCTCGTTGTCTTTCGTACTTGTCTTTTTTTTTCAGCTTTACTCAGGGTTCAGTGGTCAGCCCCACGTTGGGCGCCATTATGTCGGGGTCCGTGGCCCCAACATAGAAACTATTTTTCCCTAACTCGACTGGTATGGAGGCGTGAGAAAATAACGAGACACAGTTCACACAGTCATCTCAGAAGGGCATCTCAGGCTTCATTAATCCTGTTCCCCATTTATTATACAAAACACCTTTTATCCCCCAGGTAAACCAAGGTGGATACTCATTAATATTCTTTTTCGGGGGGGGGGGGCGCTACCGAAACACCTGCAACTTAAGCCACCGGCCTTGGAATCAACACTTCTTCCCAGGTGATCTACATAATAATAAAGGAGTAAAGGAGAAGGAGCCATACATCCTGGCCTTTGTCAGGTGGCTGGCTTGTTTGGCAGGATTGCAGCTGCCTTGGAAATTAAGCATGGCCAGAGCGCCTGCCTGCAAATATCTTGTATGAAATATGGGCCCACAATTTTATAAGCATATTAAATTTTTGTATGAATTAGAAGTTTTTAATCTCATATCGCTGCATTAACATAACACCAGTTTAATATGTATTCTTCTAGATTAAAGGCGTGCACCACCACTGCACAGCTTGTTGTTTTGAGACGGGGCCTCACCATAATCTCTGACCTGAAGCTCACTCTGTATAGACCAGGCTGGCCTAGACCTCACAGGGCTCTCCCTGCCTCTGCTTCCTAAGTGCCGAGAGAGAAGGAAAGAGCCACCACGGCTGCCTTACTTTCTTTTAAAATTTTTATTTATTGTGGGTGTGTATGCATGTCACACTGCAAGTATGGAGGGCAGGGGATAACTTGCCAGAATCAGCTCTCTACTGACACCATGTGGGCATCCCAGGGATCAAATTGAGGTTGTCAGACTGGATGGTAAGTACTTTACTGTCCCACTCATCTTGCTGCCCCCAGTGATGCATTTTTAAGGTGAAGTTTTCTTTATTGCTGTATTATCTGTAGACCAGATTGGCCTCGAACTCACAGAGATCCACCTGCCTCTGCCTCCCAAGTACAGGGATTAAAGGCATGCGCTAACAGGATTGGCACAAATTAATATTTTTAAAGTTCCAGGACAGGGACGGGCAGTGGTGGCGCACGCCTTTAATCCCAGCACTCAGGAGGCAGAGTCAGGCGGATCTCTGTGAGTTCGAGACCAGCCTGGTCTACAAGAGCTAGGCACAGATAAACCCTGTCTTGAAAAAAACATAATTTGTTTATTGAGCTATAGCGTACATAGCCCTAGATGGCCTCAAATTTGGGATCTTCCTGCCTCAAGCCCCTAGAATGCTAGTGTTGAGTAGCAGGATAGTGGGGTGGAGAGTGAGGTCAAAATCAGCACATGAAAGACAGCAGCCGGCAGAAAGGAAAACTGGCAATACTCAGACCAGGAAAGCTGACAGACCAGAGCACAGAGCAGGCGCTGTAAAGTGGTTTTTACAGATGTCCTCTGAAGGCCCAATCCGTCAGGCCTGACCACCTCTGAACTTCTAACCTTTCTCCCAGCTCTGGCCCACTTCCTCTCTTGGAAATGCTTTCTTTCTTAATAAACTGTCTCTGCCTCCACCCCTGCTCTATGTGTCCCCATCCAATTCTTTAAAAAAAAAAAAGTAACTTGGAAACTTTACATATGTATACAGCAAGATATGATAGACATCTGTCCGATGCCTTGTGCTGGGACATGGAAGGCCTCAGATAGCCACTGTGCTCTGTATCTACCAATAAGTTACAGCTACACAAACCACCACCTTTACATTGTCTTATAGGACCATTTAAGTGTCTTACAGTTCTCTATGCCTCCCCATACCCTCATTTGCTGGAATCCATCCCAGGGCCTCCAGCATATTCAGCATGCATTCCATCACTGAGCAATATAACTGCAAGCCTCTATTTGTGTGTGTGCGAATGTGTGTGCACTAGTCCCCCAATTCAGCTAGTCTAGATAGCCAGATCGTTCTGGGGGATCTTTTTCTCCGGCTGCCGAACGTTGAGGTCATAGGGAAGCTACTATTTGGGCATTTATAAGTGCCGAGGATTTGAACCCTGATCATCATGTTTACATGGCAAGCACTTCATCCACTGAAACATCTCCCAGCCCCAATCCTTTTCTTATTTTATTATTTAATTTTTTTGTTTTTCGAGACAGGGTTTCTCGTGTAGCCTTGACTGATCTGGAACTAGCTCTACAAACCAAGCTGGCCTCAAACTCACTGAGATAGGCCTGCCTATGCCTCCCATGTGCTGGGATTAAAGCTGCGTGCCCCGACCTCTTATTTTATTTTAATTATATGTATATGTGACTGTGTATAGGATGTGTGCGTAGATTTGTGCTTGTGAGTGTGGTACCCTTGAAGCCAGAAAAAGGACTCCCTGGAGCTAGTTACAGGCAATCATGAGCTGCTAGCTGTGGGTGTTGGGAGCTGACCTTGGTCTTCTGTAAGAACAGTGCAAGCTCTTAATCGCCATCTCTCCAGCTTTAATTCTCTCTCTCTTTTTGAGACAGGGTTTCTGTGTATAGCCTGGAACTCACTCTGTAGAACACAGAAGTCTGCCTCCCAAGTGCTGGGATCAAAGGCATGCACCACCACAGCAGGCCCGGCTCTATTATTTTCTAAATATGTTGTTTGTTGGATTCTTTTTTTTTTTTTCACGACATGGTTTCTTTGTGTATCTCTGGTTGTCCTGGAACTCGCTTTGTAGACCAGGCTGGCCTCAAACTCACAAAGAGCCACCTGCCTCTACCTCCCAAGTGCTGAAATTAAAGGCATATGCCACCACTGCCCGGCAGTTTGTTTAAGTCAGAATTTCTTAAATTTGTAGTAATGGGGGAACACATTTGGACGTCAGAGGACAACTTGTACTCTCCCTCCACTAAGTGAGTTCCCTGAAGAGAACTCAGATTGTCAAGCTTAGTAACAATCACCTTTACCCACTGGCCCCGATTCTCTGTCTAATAATTTGTATGCTTTTCTTTAAATCTGGGAGCACTCAAGGGACGGATAATGCGTATCATCCTTATCTCAAACTTCTGCTTTAATACATATAAAATAAAAACCCCGTTATCCCTATCTTTTTGTGGCAGGATCTAAGACTCTAGGCACTCACCTCTACAAAAGCAAGCCTGCCTACAACACAAGATCCTGGGATTGTTTCCAGGGACTAGGTCGCAGGGAACATGGCCCCACCAAGATGGAGGCAGGGTTTAAGTCTTCAGTCTCTCTCTGGGTTTGGCCTTTGCAAAACTGGCAGCCTTTGTTTCTCTACCTTTGTCTCTGCCTGTGGCCCTTTGTTCTGCCTCCCGCCTGTTTCTCTCCAGGCTCTCCGCATTTTAGGGCCCAGGACTCCGCTTGGGGGACTTGACACCCCTTATCTGTTTCTACATCTCTTTGTCTCCGGTCCTGCCTCTGCGCGTCGTCTCTCGCCGACAGTGTCCTGACTCCTGGCTTTTGGGCCAGGCCCTGGCAGGCTCGAGCTCGGCTGCGATGCCGAGCCCCAGCCCAGCCCCCACTCCGAGCAGGGCTTTGTTTCCCCCGCCCCAGCGCCCCGCCCCGCCCGCCCGCCGGGTCGCCGTAGCCCTTTGTCTGCCCAGGTCTCTCCCACCCCATCCCCGGGCTCTTTCCCCGTTGTCCCGCACGGGCAGCCGGGCTGCACCGCGCTAGTCAGACGAGCCGGCGAGGCCCGCTGCTAACGCCGCAGGGCACCGCTGGAGTGGTCCTCGTGGCCGCCGTGCCCGCGGCTCCTCCGGGTCCTAGAGCGGCTCGCTGAGGCCCGTGCTTCCGTTTCCCGTCCCGCCCCGCGGCGCCCGGGACGTGGGCCGAGCCCCCTCCCGGCGTGGCGCGGAGTCCGCCCCGGACCGAGCCGCCGGCGGCTGGGTCCCTGCTGCGCCGCGGGGAAGGGGACGGCGGCTGCCCGCGGAGTCCCCGGAGCCGCGCCCGGGTCGTGGGCGGACGGTGCAGCCGGCGGCAGAACCCTGGGGCGCCGAGCTCCGCGGCTCGACGGACTGGGAGCGGCAGAGAGCGGTCGGCGCAGGTGAGGGCGGCGGTCGGCGCCGCGCCTGCAGGTAAAAGCTTCTTGGGGACCCGGGAAAGTCGGACGTGGGCGAAGGGGCGCGGGAGCAAAATCCGGAGCCAGCGTTTCTGAGCACCTACTGTGCGCCAGGCCGAGGGGCGGGCATCCTCTACCATGCTCTCCCCTCCCCCGCGGGCCTTCACTCATCCTTACTGCCTCCGCTCTTCTGCAGGCCTCCGGGCTCAATTATGATGACCTCCCCTGCCCTGGCCTCCTCAGCATGCTTCCTGCAGCCGGTCTGATGTAAATCCAGCCCTAATCCTGGCTCCTTTCTCAAAACCTCCTTCACCTTCCTTATTGCTATCAATTAAAAGCCTTAGTGAACCTAGTGTTACGTGCAAACCTCCCCTACTCCGACTAGGCTCAGTATCATTTTCCTAATAACCCCATTCCTGTCCATAGTTTTCTCTTTGCTGCGGAGTGATGCTTGTCCTTGACGTCTAATCTCCTGCCTCCCTTGTGTTAACGGAGTTGTTAGGAACCTACAGTACAGTCATTGTTACTTGTCTTTTCTCTCCTACCACCCCAGAGTATCTGTAGTACTTACAGGATCGTTGAAGTTCCAAGGGACTGAATATAGGTAGTGACACATACCTATAATTCCAGGAGGGTGTAGCATTCAAAGCCATCCTGGGTGATATAGTAAGAATGTCTCAAAAGCTGAAGGAAAAAACCAAACAGAGATCCCATAGACCACATCCTAGGTTTTCTAAATAGAGAAACTGTAATATAACACAGGCTTGAAGAGACGGGAATTAGAAACTTGGGTATTCTCTAACTTTCGAACCTTAAGAAAATTTCTTTAGGCAGGAGTATGCCTTTTGTCCCAGTACTTGGGAGGCAGAGGCAGGCAGAGCTCTGAATTAGGCCAGCCTGGTCTACAAAGCAAGTTCCAGGAGAGTCAGGGCTACAAAGAGAAACCCTGTCTGGGTGGGGGTGGGCTGGGTGGTGGTGGCAAACGACTTTGATACCAGCACTCAGGAGGCAGAGGCAGGCCGAGCTCTGTGAGTTCAAGGCCGGCCTGGTCTACAGAACAAGTTCTAGGACAGCCTTGTAAAGTCTTGTAAAACAAGAAAAGAAAAAAAATGTTGTGGAATATTTGTAATTAGGCAAAGGTGTGTTACATTTGTTTATGCATTTGTTTAATTATTTAAAGAGTGCTGCTTTGCCTAAGGTTCCTGATTGATCTAATAAAAAGATGAACAGCCAATAGTTAGGCAGTAGAGGGATAGGCCGGGCTTATGGGCAGAGAGAGTATAAAGTTGGAGGAGAGAGAAGGAGGGAGAACCCTGGGCCAGCTAGCAAGACAGAGTAGAACATACAGAACAAAAGAAAGGTAAAAAGCCCCAAGGTAAAACATAGATGAAGAGAAACAGGCTAATTTAAGTTATAAGAGCTAGCATAAGCTAAGGCCAAGCATTCAGACTAGTAAGTCTCTGTGTCATGATTTGGGAACTGGTTGGTGACTAAAGAAAAAGCCTGTCATGCACAAACAAAACAAAAAAAAAAAAAGAGGAAAAGAAAATTTCTTTAATTCTTTGTTTCCATGAGTGTAAAATAAAGAGAATAATATTGCTATTAGGATTTTGAGGGTTCCATATTGTTTAGTTTGGTAATTGTCCATTGAAAACGTAGCAAGCTAGGATGGTAGCACATACCTGTAATCCCAGGACTTGGTAGGCTGAGAATGGTGTTTGTTTTGGAACAAGTTCTTACTATGTAGCCTGCTTGGCTGGCCTAGACGTCAGATCCACTCACCTCTGTCTTCCCAGTGCTGCGATTAAACGCATGTGCCACCATGCCTGGCAGGATTGAAAGTTTAAGGCCAGTCTGGGCAAGTTATCAAAACTCCTGGCTCAAAATAAAACAAAGAGAGCTAGGGATACAGCAGAGTGGTTCTTATAATTGAGTGGCAGATAATTAGTGCTCCCTAAATTCAGTAGAGAGGGAGAAGAACTCAGGAGCTCAAAACTGAAGTCTTCCTGGGGAAGTTACTAGTAGGGGTAGAGGCCCTGGTTTCCGCTCCAGCAGCACTGAAAGAAAAAATGAGGTTGAGCCAAAGGGTGAGATTTATAATTCTGTTTTCTTTCCCCAGTCTAGGGAGTGAGAATATGGAGGCTCACGTGGATGAGTTTGAACACACTCCACAGGAGGAGGATGGCTTAGAATTCAAGGAAGAAGAACAGTTAGCCCCAGGTCATGAAGTAGGAAATGGTTCTCTCAAACCTGAAGGCATTCAGGGCTGGGATGACTTATGGGTCCACAGAGAGGGGCTTGTAAAGCGTCAGCCTCGAGACCCAATCCCCAGGGTCCTGGGAGAACCCCGCTGGGGACAGGCTAGTAATGACCGAGCTGCAGTGTGTGGTGAGTGTGGCAAGAGTTTCCGGCAGATGTCAGATTTGGTGAAACACCAGAGAACTCACACAGGGGAGAAGCCCTACAAATGTGGGGTCTGTGGCAAGGGCTTTGGGGATAGCTCAGCCCGAATCAAACACCAACGAACTCACACCGGTGAGAAGCCCTACAGAGTCCGGCCACCAGCCTCGGGTCCTCCCAAGATGCCTCGGTCTCGGATTCCTGCCGGTGAGCGCCCCACTATCTGTGGTGAATGTGGCAAAAGCTTCCGGCAGAGTTCTGACCTGGTCAAACACCAGCGGACACACACGGGCGAGAAACCCTACAAGTGTGGCATCTGTGGTAAGGGCTTTGGTGACAGCTCTGCCCGAATAAAGCACCAGCGGACACACAGAGGGGAGCAGCTCCCCCGGCCAGTGGCTCCGCGGCGGCAACCATCTCAGGCAGCTCCAGCGACTACACAGAGACCCAAGGCCCAGGACAAGCCATATAGCTGTACTGACTGTGGCAAAAGGTTTGTGTTAAGCTGCAGCCTCCTGAGCCATCAGCGTAGTCACCTAGGACCCAAACCCTTCGCTTGTGATGTGTGTGGAAAGGAGTTTGCCCGGGGCTCTGACCTGGTGAAGCACCTGCGGGTACATACAGGCGAGAAGCCTTACCTGTGCCCTGAGTGTGGCAAGGGCTTTGCCGACAGCTCTGCGCGGGTGAAACACCTGCGCACCCACAGTGGCCAGAGGCCTCATGCCTGCCCAGAATGTAACCGTACCTTCAGCCTCAGCTCTACCCTTCTTCGTCACCGCCTTACCCACGTGGAGCCCCAGGACTTCAGTTTCTCCACCTATCCTGTAGCCCCCCTCATCCCCAGCCCACCTCCACCTCTTGGCACGAGCCCCTCACTGACACCTCGAAGCCCCTCACATTCCAGTGATGGGCCCTTTGGCCTGCCTGGCTTGGAACCAGAGCCTGGGGGCCCACAGGCTGGGGAGCCACCCCCACCACTGGCTGGTGACAAGCCCCACAAGTGTCCTGAGTGTGGCAAAGGCTTCCGCCGAAGCTCCGATCTGGTGAAACACCATCGTGTTCATACAGGGGAGAAACCCTACCTCTGTCCTGAGTGTGGCAAGGGTTTTGCTGACAGTTCCGCCCGAGTCAAGCACCTCCGCACACACCAGGGCGAGCGTACCAGGCCGCCGCCACCGTTCACCCTCCTGCGGCCACATAACCCACCTGGGCCTGTACCCATAGTCCCTCAGTCTCGAGTGCGGGGCCAGCCCTCTGGACCCAGCCAGCTTCATGTGTGTGGCTTCTGTGGGAAAGAGTTCCCCCGGAGCTCAGATCTAGTCAAGCACAGGCGTACACATACCGGGGAGAAGCCATACAAATGTGCAGAGTGTGGCAAGGGCTTCAGTGACAGCTCTGCTCGAATCAAGCACCAGCGTGGGCATCTGGTCTTGAGGCCCTTTGGGATAGGGGATGTCCGGTCAAGGCCCCTCCTCCAGGAGGGGTCACCAGCTGGAATGAAGTGATAGGGAGTCCAGGGAGGGTAGACGCCCAGGGTACCAGAGGGAGGGTATCTGCTGTTGAAGGCAGAGAAAAACTTGGGGAAATGGTGGGAGGGATGAGGAGGATGAGAATAGATAGGAACAGGCTGAAGACCATAATGTTCACACTCAGGAAACTCGTGGCTAGGTGTCTGGAGCCTTGCCAGCATGAGCTGTGCCGCAGCTTCTCGTGTGCTGCCTAGAGTAAGCACTTCATACTTGGGAAAATCGGAAAGCTGGAGTCTCTAAAAATCCTGCTGCCTCTTGTTGAGAACTCACCTCTCGGCTGGCCGCAGTGGTGTACAACCTTTAATCCCAGCATTCAGGAGGTAAAGGCGGGCAGATCTTGAATTCATGGCCAGACTGCTCTACACACAGAGAGTTCTAGGTCAGCCAGGACTACATGGCAAAACAAAACAAAAAGAACAACCCCTTAATCTTCCCAACCTTAGGCGGGGAGAACAGGCAGGGGCATCTTGACCACCCTGAGGGGGAAGTATTGCTGTGATGTAGGTAGTTTCCACCTCTACTTGTGGATCCCTGGACGTAGTTTTATCCAGGGAGGACTCTTTGGGGAAAAGTTTAAATCCATGTGCTTTGAGGGCCCATGCTACCCTGGCACTGGGACACTGGTGAAGTAGAGCAGAGCTACCAGGAGTGTTCAGAGCTTCCAGTCTGGATGCAAAGCCTAGGTCATCATGGACATCTGCAAAGACCAGCTTGCTGAACTAGGGCAGGGCCAGTGCAGGCCAGAGAAACAAGTCTCCACAGCCACGTGTCTGTCTCCTTACTAATAAACTGTCCCGTGTCTGATGTGTGTGTGTGTGTTTACATGAATTAAATACAAACCCCAGCAAGGGCTGAAGTTAGCACAGAGGCACTGTTGTAGGCAAAGCCCTCGGCCGTAATAAACTTAGATGGTCCCTTGCCTTAAGTCTGTTAGAAGATTGTCAGAGATGATCTTGCTGCTTTCGTTGGGGGCAGGTGCCATGGCACATGCCTGCAATCCCAGAATTTAGAAGGACCCAGCCTGAACTATATAGCGAGATCCAGACCCAAGGAAAAACAGTCTTCAGGTCCGTCAGCTGATTTCATAGGCTAAGGTCTGATTGTTCACAAGAACTTAGCTACAAACTGGTATGACCCTTGAAAAGAAAAATGGGGTGCCAAGGAAGGAAGGCCAGTGACTGGAACTCAGAAAGCTGGTGATCAGTGAGCCTGACAGAACGTTGCCAAGCTGCCTGGGATATGTTCAGAAAGTCTGGATGCTAGTTCACCAACAAAGATGTAAGACCCACCTGCTCAGGCCTTTAAAACTCCTAGTATTTCCCCAGCACCAGGGCTTCCACAGAAGCAGGAGGTACGTTCCTGTCTTGTCCTGAGTAAAGCATCAATAGGCAGGGAAAGGAGCTGGCCTAACTAGCCAGTGGTAGGAATCATTAGCTCTGTTCATAGTTACTTGGCAAGTTCTTGCCAGACCAGGTAATTCAGCTAATTGATCAGGAATTGTCATAGAAGGTCTCCCAAGATCTGACAGGCTTCACCAGAAATCAATTACTCCAGACTTTTGTGAAATGAGATGCATACTTGAAACCCTGGACCTTTGCAAATTGCCCCAAGAGTCCTTACTGGCTTGTGTCTAAGTGCATAGAAATTCTGTTGGGCCTAAGTGGAGCCCTTGAAGGGGCCTGATGCTTTCCTCGTCCCCCAGTGAACTTTGTAAACTTCTGCCAGGCCACGTCACCACTGCAGTATAACTCCTGGGCTGGGCAGATGCTCAGTGGTGAAGACCAGGCTGTCCCCAGCACCCATATAGTGGCTTACAAACCAGCCCCAGTTCCAGTCTTGGGGGATCTGAGGCCTCTTCTGAATTCTGCTGCGCTAGGCAAGTATATGGTGCACGTACATGGATACAAGCAAACATTCAATACACATAAAATTTTGAAATCTTAAAAAAAGGGGTGGGGTTGTTTGTTAATTCCAAAGATACAAGGAGAAAGATCACCAACCCAAATCATCATGCCCAAATTAATTAAGCTTTTAATTCCTGTACATGGGCTGCCTAGGGTTCAAGAGGCCCACATTGAATTTGAGGAAGACAAGGTTTTTATAGCTTAGGGGGAGGGGCTCCCAAATCGGGGATTTGATGGGCAAAATAGTGGTTATAAGGGCAGAGCATAAACAAGTTAATCATCACCCCCTGAAACAAAGACATGGTTGCAAGGTTGTTGAAACAAGGTAGAACAACCTTTAGAAACAAAGGTAGGGTCCCAAGATGGTGATAAACAACTCTGAAACAAAGGCATGGATGCCGGGAACAGGTAGTACAGAGCCATTTGTAGTTAAGGTTACAGGTGGGGCATAGCCCAATCTTGGGAAACAGATTTAATCATAAACAGAAATGAGCCTAATTTTGTCTCTAAGATGGCTTTCCAACCTAAAATGGAGGCCGGCTGCTTCATCAGCTGTTAGCATTAGGTCTTCCACTTGTTTTGCTTTTTACAGAGCAAAGGGTTCTCTGTTTCTTTCCTCCACTGAGAATTCAGCTGAGATAGTTAAACTGAAGTTTAGAGAGTTGGAGATGACTGATCCAAAGCGGCTGGGATAAGAGCCTATTGTGTCCTGCCTTGTGGATTCTTAAGTTTTAATGAAGATTCTGAGGTACAGGCATATTCAGGGGTATAAGATGCCTCCCTTTCCCCTTCCCCTCATGGTGAGTCAGGCATTTTTAGATTTTTTTCCCCCCACATTCCTCTCAAAAAGCCCACAGGGGAGAGGGAGGGAGCAAAAGTACAGCAAAGAAGGTCTTTGAGGAGGCGGCCCCCCTGGTGCACGTGTGACAGTGTGGTAGGGCCAGTTTCTTTTTTCTTTGTAAAGATTTATTTATTATGCACACCAGGAGAGAGCACCAGATCTCATTATGAATGGTTGTGAGCTACTATGTAGTTGCTGGGAATTGAACTCAGGATCTCTGGGAGAGCAGCCAGTGCTCTTAGTCGCTAAGCCATCTCTCCAGCCCCCCCATAAATAGTATCTTATACAACCAGAACCTAACTGCCACTTTAAGACTAGGGTTGGGAAGAGGGCTCAGTGGCATTTACTGCTTTTGCAAAAGACTTGGATTCCAAGCACCCATCTGGTGGCTTAGAATCATCTCTTACTCCACCTCAAGGAGATCTGATGCCCTCTCCTGATCTCTGGGGGCTCCTGCAGAAATGTGGTGGTGCACGTATATGTACTCACATACACACAAATACATATTTAAAAAAACCAATGAAACAAAACAAAAAAAAAGCTGGGCAGTGGTGCCACATGCTTTTAATTCTAGCACTAGGGAGGCAGAGGCAGGCAGATTTGAGTTCAAGCCCAGACTGGTCTGCAAAGTGCATTCCAGAACAGCCAGTACTACTCAGAGAAACCCTGTCTCAAAATGCCAAAAACCAAACCAAAAAACAAAAAAACAAAAAAAAAAAAAAAAACAAAACAACTAAAGAAGCTGGAGAACTGACTCGCCAGTCAAGAATGTTTGCTGCTTTTTTAGAGGAGCAAGGTTTGCTTCCCAGCACTCATCTTCATCCCTCATGACTGCCCTTAACTCCATCTCCAGAAGATTGGGCACCTTTTACTTGGCCTCTTCAGGCACCTGCAAACGTGCACACCGCACACATATATCTTTTGAAACAATACCTTAAAAAAAAGCATTTAACTGCAAAGAAGCATTCTGACCATCTGTAGTTGTTTTGTTTTTCTCTTTGTTCTGGGGGGGAACCTGCCATCCAGCTCTCAAATAAATGCACACGGAGACTTATAAATGCTGGGCCTTAGCTTGACTTGTTTATAGACAACTTTTCTTGAATTATTCCGCCTACCTTTTGCTCCTGGGCTTTTACCTTTCTCTATTTCTGTATATCTTTTCTTGCCTTCTTATTCCGTGGCTGGCCCCTTCTTTTTTCACTCCTTAATCTCTTCCCTCATCCTAGATTTCTCCTATTTATTCTGCCAGCCCCGCCTATCCTTTCTCTGCCCAGCTATCGGCCCTTCAGCTTTTTATTAGACCAATCAGGTATTTTAGACAAAGTAACATAGCTTCAGAGTTAAACAGCTGCAGTATAAAAGAACACCGCACATCTTTGCATCACTAAACAAATGTAACATGTCTTAAAGTATTCCACAAGAACCATCATAAGATGCCCATCAACAGAGCTGCCCCTTCACTCACCTAGTGCCTGAGTGCTTCCCTGCCCAATCTGTTTAACTCTCTCTTTTTCCTTTTGAAATGGACTCTTCTGTATTGTCACCCAGCTGGCTTTGAACTCAGGATCCTCCAGAGTAGCTTGGATTACAGAGGTGAGTCACTGCACCCAACTTCAAATTTAATTTTCTGTCCTCATCCTATCAGGAGCTGATGCCCGTGGGCCTCACTAGATGCTATTGGTAGGATGGTTGTGTGTCTTTGAAATACAAATTGTTCTCTCTGCTTTTATCTTTCCTCCCCCCTCCCCTTTTTTGTCTTTTTAGATAGAGTCCCACTTTGTAGGCCTGCTTGGCCTTCGACTTAACAGAGACCCACCTGCTTCTGCCTCCCTAATGCTGAGTGGCACCATGCCCAACTAAAAATATCTAGCGGGATAAGCAAGATAGTACTGTAGACTGGATTTGACCTTGGGCTAATTTTCCACCCACACTATCTGTTGTCAAAAATGCTTCCTTACTGTGTAACTTAAGCAAATCAGTCCTCTCTAAACCATCTTGAAGTGCGTGTGTAATGGGGCCGTGCTCCTTTATGCAAAGCCAATGTGACCAAGAGTGTAAAACAGTAAGCTGGTACGAACTGGTACACAAACCAGGCACCGCAATTCCTGCCTGTATTCTCGCGACTTTGGGGGTGGGGTTAGGGGGAGAAATATAACTAGATTCGCCACAAAATCAAAACTAACCAGGGCTACAACATAGTAAGACGCTGACTCAAAAGTCAGAAACACCACGGTAAACGAAGGGGGCAGATTGGGCGGCCGTGGATCTGGGCCGTCTGCGGGCAAACAGCAAGCTGTCTGGCAGGCCAGTAGACGAGACGGCGACGCGAGAAGAAACGGGAGGAAAAAGGAGGGGAAAGAAGAGAGGAGGTAACAGGGCCGGCTCTCCAGGCGAGGCGCCAGCGAGAGGCCCAGACACCCGGGGGCGCACGTGGCCTAGGCGAGCGCAGCAGTCCCGGTGGGGCGCCGAGACCCAGCAGCGGCGGAGACCGGCTTGGGGGTGATCGGAGCACGGCTGTAGGGCCTTGAAGGCCGGACTGGGCGTCTACTGTTCTTTAGGAGTTTCCGGGCCGCCGACACCTCCGAGTCCCGGCTCCCCCTCCCCGGCGGTTAGGGACAGAAGTCCAGGCCTCCGGCCTCTCCCCCCTAGGGGCGGGGCCAGGCGTACGAGCCAATGAATGGCCGCCCCTGGGGCCCCGCCCCGCCCCCGCCTCCGGAGCCGCGGCCTTCGCGGAGCACCCAACCGCCCCTCGCCCAGGCCCGGGGCCGCACGAGCGCCGAACCTTGGGCTGGTGAGTGCGCACCCCACCCCAGGGCCTCAACTCCAGCTGGCCTCCAGCCCATCCCTTAGCGCTCGGGTCTCCGAGCCAGGCTCCGGGGAGTGACTCAGCGCGAGGAGGGTGGCAACTCGCGGGAGCTGGAGATTCGAACTGTTCAGGGCCCTGAATACCGGGATGAGTGGGGTGAACGGGTGTCTTCCGAGCTGGGCCTTGGGCAGTGCCGGAGCGTGGGGCCGGGCTAGGGTGGATGGGAGAGGACTAGACTCGGAGCCTGGACAGGGCGGGGGAAGCCACGGCTGCACGCCTTGGCTGGGCCGGGGCCACAGTGGGGGTGGGGTGGGGGTGGGGGGCGGGTCCTGAGCCTCTGATCCAGCGCCCCGCCTCAGGACACCAAGATGCCTGGAGAACAGCAGGCAGAGGAGGAGGAGGAGGAAGAGATGCAGGAGGAGATGGTGCTGCTGGTGAAGGGTGAGGAGGAGGAGGGTGAGGAGAAGTATGAGGTGGTGAAACTCAAGATCCCTGTGGACAACAAGGAGGTACGTGTTACACCCCGATCCCACCCCCCACCCTCGAACCTGTGACAGACACAAGTCAGGAATCCTACCCCTCACCTTTTCCTGGATCTCAGATCTGGAATCTCAGGATTACCCCATCCTTCTGCCCACTGTCCCGACCTGATCGGAGATGTTTTGGCCCACCGTGAGAGTCAGGCGCCATGCCGAGTGCTGCATGGGGGCACCAGGCTAAGTGGTTTCGGTCTCCTTGCAGCTTGATGTCCGTAAACTCAGAATCCTGGGTCCTGAGTTCAGATACATAGGAGTGGGTGAAGGCCAGAGGTGGGAGCATAACTCAGACTCAGAGGAGGGAAGATTGGTCAGGCAACAGTATCAACAGCTTGCATAGTTTATGATGTGCCAGATGCTATTCTAAGCCCCTCCAAGCTGGTTTGTTGGTAGTATTGACTCCATTTTACAGGTGAGGAACTGAGGCACAGGACAGTTGGTAACTGACCTAAGATCTCAAAGGTAGTAACTGACTGCCCCAGACAGAAAGAATGGCCCTTTCAGTGGAGAACTATGAGCCAGTAGTTCCCGCATTCTGCAGCATGATTCCAGGTAGGTTGGCTGGCAGACCATGCTGGGAATCTGGGTTTTCTTCTAAAGGTATCTTAAGGTTTTAAGGACGTCAGAAGTTGTAGAGCCTGCCATTTGAGATATTTTAATTGTCACCAGCTATTTTGCCTCCCAGAGCTGCCAGGACCCTGGGCTGTCCCTGTCTGAGTAGCCTTGAGTCCAGCTGCAGGGCTCTTTCTCCCTCGGGTTTCAAGGCCCACATTCCTGAGGAAATTCTAGTACCCTCTAGTGGACACGGTGAGTTGTTGGGAAAAGGGCCCTAGGCCCTGTTCTCTAAGCCTCTTCCACTAAATTAACTATGAAGCTGTTTATTCCTGCCTTCGTGGCCTGTTGTCTTAGCACAGCCTGCCTTTCAGGCCTTGCTGGTCCTGCTTATGTCTTTGTTCTGTACCCTAAGGACCTTGGGCTCTAGAGCTTAGGGTAGACTTCCATCCCCGTCACCTGCCTACCTGCTGACAAGTTCCTGGGCCTTGTGAATTTTTCTTGTGGTTCTAAGGCTTGACCAAGGCTTTGCATGTCTCTGTATTATAGCCTGGCCTTCCATCGAAGACACGGTCTCAGTCAAGTGGCCCAGGTGGGCCTAGAACTTATTCTCTAGTGCAGGCAGGCAGTCCTTTGACCTCAGCCTTCCTATTAATTGAGTGAGATTTCAGGCCTGAGCAAAGCTACTCTGCTTTTCCCTGTGCCTCAGTTTCCTCATTAGTGAAAGGGCAAGCAGAGCAGTGTTTACGTCCTGTAGTTGTAAGGCCTGAGTGAATGCCGGAGTTAGAGCTGCGTCTCCCACATAGCATTGGGGAAATAGTTCTGTATGTTTTTCTTGGTATGTGTGGGTGAGTGGTATATGTGGATGTGTGTCCCTGTGCGTGTGCCAGAGCTGGACCAGGATGGCAGGTGCCTGCTCCATTACTCTCTACCTTATTCCCTTGACAGGGGCCTCTCACTGAACCTGGAGTTAGGCTGGTGGCCTGCAGACCTAGCTAATATCCTCCCGCCACAGCACTGATGGGTGCAAGGCTAAGCTATTAGTTTTGCTGTTGTTAATTTGGTGTTTTGAGACAGCATTTGAGACAGGTGTTTTTGGCCTGCAACTTGATCTGTAGACCAGACTGGTCTGAAACTCCTACCTGCCTGCCTCTGCCTCCCAGGTGTGATTAAAGGTGTGTGCACCATACCTGCCTCCAACCATTTTATTTGTTTAATTTCTTTGAGAGAGAGACAGAGAGAGAGAACACAGGCCCTCATGAGGAGGTCAGAAGACAACTTGTGGGAGTCAGTTCTCTCCTTCTACCATGGGTTCCGGGGACAGAACTTGGTTCTTGAGGGCTACATGACGAGCCTTTTACCTGCTGACCTCCTTCCTCATTCTCATCAAAGGCCTTTTACCTGCTGACCTCCTTCCTCATTCTCATCAAAGGCTTTTTAAGGCTCATCTCAGGTTGGACAGAGTTGAAGGCAAACTACCCCAGGCAATGGAAAAGGC
The DNA here is from genome assembly GCA_004026605.1 of Ondatra zibethicus. Taxonomy (NCBI): domain Eukaryota; kingdom Metazoa; phylum Chordata; class Mammalia; order Rodentia; family Cricetidae; genus Ondatra; species Ondatra zibethicus. The sequence continues at coordinate 98,126 of PVIU01004971.1, forward strand.
TTCAAGAGAGAGTGTTCAGGTGTGCACCTTAGAGGCCTGAGTGGGGAGGTGACAATTCGAGGTGGAGGAAGGACAAGAGCAAAGGGAGAAAGTGACACTAGAAAGGTTTCATTGGGGCTAAGGCGTAAAAGGTTCTAAACAAGACAGGGTAGCAACTTGGGCATGCTGTGTTCCATCTTTTTTGAGACACGGGAAGTCCTAAGCCAGTCAATGAAAATAATTGGAGTTTCTATTCAAAAGAATCTCGGGCTGGGGGTGGGAGTGTCAGCGCCTAGAGTTCTTGCCTAGCATGCAGAAAGTCCTGATCCCCAGCACCACGTAATCAGGCATGGTGGCATATACTGTGGTTCCGCTACTAGAGAGGTAGAGGCAGGAAGTTCAGAAGTTCAGGGTTGGGGCTGGAGAGATGGCTTAATGGTTGAGAGCACTTGCTGCTCTTCTGGAGGATCCAGGTTCCATTCCCAGTACCCACATGACAACTCACAGCCACCTGTAACTCCAGTTCCAGAGATCCAGTGCCCTCTTCTGGCCTCCATGGACACCAAACATTCAAGGCAAACATTCAAGCACATCATAAATTTTTAAAAGTTCAAAGTTATCTTCAGTTATATAGTAGGTTTAAGGCCAGCTTAAGCCTACATGAAACCCTATCTAAAATAAAATAAAACCAAACCAAGAAACAACAACAAAAGCTTAGCCAGGTATGGTGGCTCATGCTTTTAATTCCAGCCATCAGGAGGAAGGGGAAGACAGATATCTGTGAGTTCAAGACCAGCCTGGTCTACAAAGTGAGTTCCAGTGTAGCCAGGGTGATTTTAGAGGAACCCTATCTCAAAACAAAAGCTAAAATAACAAATACAAAAATCTTATCTGCTAAGGCTAGTGGCCCCCGTTGAAGTAACAGCAGCAATAAGAGAAAAGGGTGTTTGGGTATCTGCTGAACTAGCTGAAGCTGAGAGAGAAAGTGAAGGCTTATCATGAAAGCCACAAAAGGTCCAGCCTGTAAATAATATAAATAATGTCAGGGAGCAATCAAATCCTAGCTCTACCATTTGCCTACTTTGCCTCAGTTTCTCCAAATGTAAAGTGGGATAATAAGATCAATGAATGAGCTAGCTGGCATGGTGGTGGTGAATACCTTTTTTTTTTTTTTATTTTCTCAAGACAGGGTTTTGCTGTGTAGTCCTGGCTGTCCTGGAACTTGCTCTATGGACCAGTCTGGCCTCAAACTCACAAAGATCATCCTGCCTCTGCCTCCCAAGTGCTTGGAATAAACATGTTTGCTATCATCACACTGACCATTGGGTGGCGAATGCCTTTAACCCCAGCACTCCCGAGGCAGACACAGGAGGATCTCTGTGAGTTTGAGCTGGCCTGGTCTACATAGTAAATTCTAGTATAGTCAAGACAAGAGACCCTGTCTCAAACAAACAGAACAGACCATCAAATGTCTTTCTGGGATCTGGGTAAGTGGATTACGAAGAGGGTGGGTTGCCAGCAAGATAGCTCGCTCAATGATTTGTTATGTGGCCTCCCTTAATCGCTTTTCCTAACATACACATTAGCTATCTCAAAAGTGCCTTCCAACCAGCATGGTGGAATCTACCTCTAATCCTTCCTAGTTCTAGGGAGGCCAAGGCAGGAGGATTGCAAGTTCCAGGCCAGTGTGGGCTGCATACATAGCTTGTGCCCGTCTGGGGGGTGTCATCCAGTACCAGCAGACTGATCGTTCCTGCCACCCCATGGCCGTTCCCTGTTGAGAGTAGGCCTCGAGGGGCTGTGGCTGAAACTGGGAAAGCTGGGCGCGTTAGCTTCAGTCCCCAGGCCACTGGGAGTCTGGAGTGGTCTTTGTCTGCCTGTCAAACTCTGATCTGTCTGAATTTGAAATCACATTTATTTGTGTGTGTGTACAGTGGGTACCGTGGTTTGGGGGTGTCATGGCACCTATGGCAGTCAGAGGACAACTTTACAGAAGTTGGTTCTTTGTTTCTGCCAGGTGGGCCTTAAGGATTAGACTCACGTCATCAGGGTTAGCAACAGGTGCCCTTAGTAGCTGAGCCATCTTGCTAGGCCTGAGTGGAACTCTTTAAATAATAAATAAATAAATAACCTATATTGAAGGAGTAGAAAATATCCCCTCCCCCACCCGCCAAGAAGGCTATATGCACAGTCTCACTTTCCTGAAACCCTGGAGTGCTTCTCTGTATCTTTTTTTAAAAAATATTTATTTATTTATTGTGTATACAGTCTATATATATATATATGCCTGCAGGCCAGAAGAGGGCAACAGATCTCATTACAGATGGTTGTGAGCCACCATGTGGTTACTGGGAATTGAACTCAGGACCTCTGGAAGAGCAGTCAGTGCTCTTAACCACTGAGCCGTCTCTCCAGCCCCAAATGAAATCCTTTTTTTTTTTTTTTGAGACAGGGTTTCTCTGTGGCTTTGGAGCCTGTCCTGGAACTAGCTCTTGTAGACCAGGCTGGCCTCGAACTCACAGAGTTCCGCCTGCCTCTGCCTCCTGAGTGCTGGGATTAAAAGCATGCGCCACCACTGCCCGGCCTAGATTGCTTATATTTCTTATTTATTGAGATAGGAGTCTTGCTATGTATGGTCGTAGGCAGGCTCTGAACTTGTGATCCTCCTGCTTCGGCTTCCACACTGCTAGGATTATAGGTGTGTGCCATCACTATCCATTACAGGTGTGTGGACTTAATTTTAAATATGTTTGAAGATCATTGGGGGCTTGATAAAGTGGGATTCTTTGTTTCTGCAAAGCTTGAGGTCGAATTGAGGTCTTGTGCATACTAGGTGCCACTGAGATGTATCACTAGCATAAAATAAGGATTTAAAAAAAGTTTAAGATTTATTTTTATTTATGTGTACAAGTGTTTTGCCTGTATGTATGTGTGCACCACATATGTATTGTTCCCAAAGAGGCCAGAAGAGGGCATTGTAACCCCTGAAACTGAAATTTCAGATACTTGTGAATTAGCATGTGTGTTCTAAGAACTCTGTCCAGGTCCTCTGCTACAGTGGCCAGTGCTCTTAACCGCAGAGCAGTCTCTTCAACCCCTAAAAGGAAGATTATGACTCACATCTTGGGTGAGACTTAAGATTTAGGCTGTCCCCAAACCCTGTATAGCTAAAGAACAGAATCCCTGGTTTTCCTGCCTCTACCTCACAAATGTTGGAATTAAGGGATGGAGTCAGCTGGAATTCACTGTACAGTGGAGGCTGGCCTTGAATTTCTGATCTTTCTGCCTGAGTGCTGGGCTTACAGTGGCATGCCACCTTGGCTGGTGTATGCAGTGCTGGGGATTAGGCCTAGGGCTTTGTGTCTGCTAAGTAACAACTTACCGACAGAGCTACAGCTCCAACCTGAGGTTGTATATTTTTCACAAGTGCCCGGTGATTCTGATGTGGCTGGGCTGTGGGCCACATCCTGTAGCCTTGGGGGTGGTGTTTTATACTTTGTAGGAAAAGAGGAAGATTTTGACTAAAGAGTTTAGGGCAGAAGACAAGCTGCCTAGGTGACTTCACACTTCAGATGTGAGGTTAGGATTGCATCATGGCTAGGAATGATAGACCTGAGTTCGAACCTTGGTTCTGCTATTTATTAGCTATATGGCCTTGAGTAATCAATTGATGTCTGCGATTTATTTCTTCATTTATGTGACAGGGCTGAAGTGCCTAGCACAAAGGATTGTGAAAATCTCATTAGCTTGTTTGGCAATAGGGTCTCACTATTTAGCCCAGGCTGGCCTTAAACCAGGACCCTCCAAGTGCTACTAGGATGTTGGTTACCTCTCCTGGTCTTATTTACATCTCAGGGAGCTAGACTCAGATCATTAACAAGATTCCACTCCAGGTGCCCAAAGGCCCCTCCTTCTGGGATGGAGATAATGATAACCTGTGTTTTTCCCTTAGATACACCTATGAAATATTTAATTTCTGAATTAGGCATAGTAAGAGTTCAACAATAATAGCATAGAACTATAACTTATACTGTAATAAAGTGGGAAGAATTTCTTTCTTATAAGTCCAAGAAGCCAGTGTGGGGAGGTCAACTTAAAGAAGGATGCTGGGGTAGGATCTAAAGGAAAGGCCATCCCCGCAGTGATCTTATAGTGTCAAAAGCAGGGCAAGGGAGAAAAGCGACCCTGAGTAACTCAGACTGGATCCCTACAGTGTTTACTTTAACGTGGAAGTTTTCTTGGAGGAAGGTAGAGACTTAGAGTGAAGCCTCTGTCTGGCCCTGGCTGTGAGTTCAGGGGAGAGCTGCTCCTCATTATCCCTCATGCTTTGTCAACTTAGTCTCTCTAAGCCTTGGTGTTATCTGCTGTCAGGAGGTAGTCCCTGTGATCCCTGTACTCAGCAGGTGGAGGTAGGGGAATTTCAAGTTCCAAGCCAGCCTGAGCTATATAATAGCAAGGCAAGAATCTATCCAGAAAAATAAATAAATAAAATAAGCAAATTAAACCTGCATGATGGAACATACTTGTAATTCAACAGTCAGGAGGCAGATTTTGTCCATGAGTATGAGGCGAGCCTGGGCTACACATTAAGATACTGTCTCACCTGACTGAGGAGTAACCGGAAGATTTACTGTAATAGCATACATGTTTTCAAAGTCTGACATGGAACTCTCGACTACAGAAGCCCCTTTTAGGGACTACATTTCAAGACGCACACCCCGCCATGGATGCTGAATCTTTGAATGGTTTCAAATCATGTGTGTGTGTCTATATATTTAGGCTGTTGTTGAGATAGGTTCTTGCCATATTCCCCAAGCTGTGCCAGAACTGTGATCCTCCTACTTCAGTCTCCTGGGTGCTGGCATGATAAGTGTGCTGTCATACCTAGCCTGTGTTTTTTTTAGGTATATACCTATGATACAATTTAATTTCTAAATTAGGCATAGTAAGAGTTCAACAATAATAATATAGAACTATAACAATATACTATAATAAAACTTGTTTTAAACTTACAAATTGTTTATTTTTGGAATTTTCCATTTAATATTTTCAGACCATGATTGACAGCTGGCAGCTGAAACTGGGGAAAGTCAAGCTAAGGGAGGGCTATTGTCATTAAAACCAGTTCTCTTGGCTGATTGTTAGGTCCCCACATGGTCATGTTCTAGTTTGAATTCAAAGCCACTTCCTTTTTGATTTATTTTTGTTTTGTTTTGAGATAGGGTCTCATTATGCAACCCTAGCTGGCCTGGAACTCTGTAGACCAAGCTGTCCTTAAACTCACAAGAGGTGCACTTGCCCCTTCCTCCCGAGTGCTGAGATTAAGTCATGTGCCACCCCCACCTCGCCACCAAAGCCAGTTTATTAGGATAAAGGACTGGTGGTCTTCAAGTTGCTCTTTGCCAGCCTCTGAAAGAGAAGGTCCTGTTCTCTGTCACTTACTGTTTTCTCTTTTAAAAAGGAGAGTGTTGGACTAAATACAGGAGAGGCAGCACATGGTTTATCCTGTGTGCCAGGTGATTCTCTGATCATGAATTAATGATTTTTTTGTGTTTGTGTTTATTTTATTTATTTTGGTGGGTTCCCCCCCCCCCGAGACAGGGTTTCTGTGTGTAGCTTTGGAACCTGCCCTGGAACTCGCTCTATAGACCAGGCTGGCCTCAAACTCACAGAGATCCGCCTGTCTCTGCCTCCCAAATGCTGGGATTAAAGGCCTGCGCCGCCACTGTCCGGCTCAATGCCATCATTAAACTGTGAAGTGGATAAAAGAAACCGACATCCCACTGGCTCCACTTTCTACTAGGTTCCTGGGCTTTGGCCAACTAGTCTCTTTTGTCTGGTTAGAGCAGTCGCCTCTTCACTGGGCTCTGGGGTTCTGTCCTTTCTCCTTCATTTGGGTTCCCAGAGAGCATGTTAAAATGTGGCCCAGGTCCTGTTTCCCTCCTGGTATCTTTCCTGTCACAGTGTCTTCCTAGCGCCCCTTACATCAGCAGCATTCTAACAGAATCAGCGGTCTTAACCCTTTACTCCTGTAAGCAGGATTCTTCCCAGGGCTGAAGAAACTGGGAGCCAGGCTCACTGTCACTGCTTCACCAGCGCCTGGGTTTTGAGACAGGGCCCCCATATGTAGCTCAGGCTGGCCTGGATCTCTTGATCCTCCTGTCCCACTGCTGGTTTTTCCGGCACCTAGCACTTTGTATTTAATGTCAAATCCCCAGTGCTACTTAACTCTATAACCTAGAACGTGCCCAATGAACTTTATGAATTAATACAAGCAACTTATAATGCCACCCGGCATTGTGTTGTATTAACTCTTTATGTAAGGTGCACAACCACGGAGGCAGGCACAGTTTCCTATTTTACAGGTGGAGGAAATGAGGCTCAAAAAATTTGCAGTGTGCGGGAGGCCAAGGTTTTCGCTGAGGCCTCTTAAGGCTGACCTGTCCTCCTCTCCCTGCAGGTTGCCAGCCAGATGCCAGCGCCGTCGGCCGACCCGGCGCGGCCCCACGCGTGCCCAGACTGCGGCCGCGCCTTTGCGCGCCGCTCCACACTAGCCAAACATGCGCGCACGCACACGGGCGAGCGTCCCTTCGCGTGCACGGAGTGCGGCCGGTGCTTCTCGCAGAAGTCGGCGCTGACTAAGCACGGCCGCACGCACACGGGCGAACGACCCTACCAGTGCCCGGAGTGCGACAAGCGCTTCTCCGCCGCCTCGAACCTGCGGCAGCACCGGCGGCGTCACACGGGCGAGAAACCGTACGCCTGCGCACACTGCGGCCGGCGTTTTGCGCAGAGCTCCAATTACGCGCAGCATTTGCGCGTGCACACGGGCGAGAAGCCTTACGCGTGCCCGGACTGCGGACGAGCCTTCGGCGGAAGTTCGTGCCTGGCGCGCCACCGACGCACGCACACGGGCGAGCGCCCGTACGCATGCGCCGACTGCGGCACGCGCTTCGCTCAGAGCTCGGCGCTGGCCAAGCACCGGCGCGTGCACACGGGCGAGAAGCCGCATCGCTGTGCGGTGTGCGGCCGGCGCTTCGGCCACCGTTCCAACCTGGCGGAGCATGCGCGCACGCATACGGGCGAGCGGCCCTACCCGTGCACGGAGTGCGGCCGGCGCTTCCGCCTCAGCTCACACTTCATCCGCCACCGTCGCGCGCACATGCGGCGCCGCCTCTACATCTGCGCGGGCTGCGGCCGAGACTTCAAGCTACCCGCCAGTGCCACAGCCGCCACGCCCACCGAGCGCTGCCCGGAGTGCGAGGGCAGCTGAGCCACGGCGGGGCAGCGAGAGCCACTTGGGATTTGCACCCGAATGGCTGCTTCCACGCTTGCACCTGGGTCGGGGTGCTTTGGGACTGGGCAACAGGGAGTGCCCTGTTGGGGTCCCTAGAAACCATGCCCCGTCCCCAACTACATTCCCTTGGCCCTTCTGAGTGAATAAAGTATTCTATCCTCACTTCAACGGTGCCTGTAAGTGAGGTGGGTGGCAAAGGGAGGAACACTAGGTATAATGAAGCAAAGTGTGGCTATAAAGTAGCCTGAAGGGATTCACACCTGGCCTCTGGCTATGGCACAGTCTCCGTTCTGAAAAGAACCATAAACAGGACATGTTCATAACTAGATGACTATGTTCTACAGCCTTGGGGGATCAGTACGGCAAATGGGGAGAGATAGGGTTATGTAGATTTAAGGACTCACATATGTAGGTACATCAACTTTACCCCCATTTATTTAAGGTCAGAGTGGACCCACTACTCATACACTAGGCAGGTCTTACACTTTGGGGAATCTCTTTCTGCTTCCTGAATCCTGAGATTACAAACTTGCACCACCACAGCTAGCCCCAAACCTCATTTTCACTTTTGCAGACAGCTAGTGAATGGCGTAACAGGGACAAGGAAATTGGCGAACCCAATCCGGTGTTCACCAGAACTATGATGGGGGGAAAGTAGGCAGTGATTCTACCCCGGGGTGTGTATGTACACACACACATCTTTTTAAAAAAGAATCTTGCAGAGGCTCTGGGTTCCATTCCAAGAATCCATAACTCTAGTTCTAGGGGATCTAAAGCTCTTGTCCGACTTCCACGGGCACCAGGCACTGACATGGGTACACAAACACACATGTAGGCAAAACATTCATAACATAAAGTTTTGATTTGTTGCCCAAACTGCCCTCAATTTGGGTCCTTCTGCTCTGTGTAAGTGCCAGGTGTGATTTCTGAGTTCAAGGCCAGCCAACGATACACAGTGAGCCTTTGTCTCAACAAAAGACCTGCCCCAAAAAGGAGCAGAAAGTGTGCTAACTACTAAGCAATCTCTGCAACCCTAGAAGTCATGCTTTTTCCCCTTGTGGCCTACACCTTTATTTTCCATCATAACATTTTTTTATTGATTTGGGAATATCACACAATGCACCCTGTTTACACTCACTTCCCGTTCCTCCCAGGTCTACCCTTCAGCCTTGTGCCCTCCCCACATAAAAAAAAAAACACATCATGTCCAATTTGTATTGCCCATTCACTACTCATTGGAGCCAGCCCCTTAAAGATAACCAAGTCTTTCCCCACCTCCCTCCAGAAGCCATCGACTGTGAAGAGCTACATTCCAGCATCCCTATCAGAAGTCATGTTTTAAGATTTGTCAGGATGGTGGTGCATGCCTTTAGTTCCAGCACTCTGGAGACAGAGGCAGGCGGACCTCTGAGTTCAAGGTCAGCCTGGTCTATAGTGAGTTCCAGGACAGCCAGAGCTACACAGAGAAACCTGCCTCAAAAAATTAAACATGTCTAGAAGGTAAAGAAAAAGTTAGAAACCTGGAGTTCCAGTGACAAAGCTGCAGAAAATTTGATTATATACAAGGAATAGAAGAGAGGGAGTAAACTAAATGTTATTATAAGATTCATTGTGGGGGCTGGGAGATGGCTCAGAGGTTAAGAGCACTGGCTGCTCTTCTAAAGGTCCTGAGTTCGGTTCCCAGCAACCACATGGTGGCTCACAACCATCTATGATGAGATTGTGCACCCTCTTCTGGTGTGCAGGCATACATGGAGGCAGAATGTTGTATACATAATAAATAAATCTTAAAAAAACAAAAGATCTCTAGATGAACAGAAGAAAAAAAAAAGATTCAATGGAGCTGGGCGGTAGTGGCACGTGACTTTAATCCCAGAACTTAGGAGGCAGAGGCAGGTGGATCTCTAAATTCAAGGCCAGCCTGGTCTACAGAGTGAGTTCTAGGACAGACTCCAAAGGCACACAGAAAAAGACCCTGTCTCAAAAAATAAAACAAAAACCAAGAAGATTCAGAGGGTTTGGGAATATAAAATAAAGCAGTTTGATGGCTTGCTTTACCTGGGAAGACAGGAAGGGCCACTCGACAAGAGGGGCCGGAGAGGGTGCTGGGAACCCTCACTCCACTAATGTGCAAACAGGCTGAGGGGCAGATAATCACTACTACTGCTTTCTCTGTGTGACCCTGTTTTGGGAGGCAGGCCTAGCAGTCTTAGGGAAAGTGGTATGCCTTAGGTTACACACCACATAAATCATCCACTCAATACCACCTAGCTGCAGAGGAAGAACAGAATTAGCCAGGTGAGAGGGGTAGGTGGCCTTTGCTTGTAGCAAGGGACCAAAGAGAAAGGAAGCTGTATTCTGTACTCACCAAAGCCTCGTGGCCCATATTTACTTCCGGTTCTCTGCTTTTGTAAGCCTTAAGTTGAAAAGGCAAAATAGCAACTGAAAGGTGCACTGGCAGCACCCTGCTTCTCTGAAGGACCTGAGATGTTCTACCTAGCTACCCAAGAAAAATCTATAAGTTGTTGTCATGCATCATTTTATTGAGAGAAAAGACCAGTAGATTATCTTTTGGAAACTCCTGGGCCTCAGATCTATGGTTCAGTTAAGAACGGACTAGAACGAGTCCATCTCTGCTGTTCTGACGCTGTTTTCTAGGTGGAGGCCCGGCTTTGCAACTCAGAGGCAGGTTCTGTAGCCCCCACAGCCTGGTTTTCCGGGATGGTCCCATGGGGCAAGTCTGTGTACTTGCAGGCAGAACCTCGGGCGAGGTGGACTGGGTAGCGTCGTCGGTTGGTGTCCATCTTGGAAATTACTGCTCGAGGTAAATCCACATGACAACGAGCTGCTAATGCCACCAGGTAGATGAGGACGTCACTGAGCTCCTCCTGAAGGGCTGCTCGTTCCTTCGGCAGCCAGGCTTGAGGACCAGGCTCTGCATCAGACCGCCACTGGCTGGAAAGAGAACAGGACAGACACACAGCTAGCTGAGCAGGCCTGTCTCCAGTCTACCAAGTATCACACTCTCACAGCCCAGGACATCCCACCAAGGACATCTGCCTGCCTATGCTCTGGATGGAGCCAAGTGGGGTGGGGAAGAGACTTAACAGGTAACAGTCAAGCCCCAGTGACTCTACCCAAGCCGAGTGGCCAAGAGAACACTGTTGAGATGCTTGGAGGCTCAATTCTCCTTTTCTCTAGCCGGAGCTGCTGCCATTCCACACCAAACCCAGAACTAAGTCAGTGCAGAAGCTGAATTTATCTTCATGATATCTTTACCCACTAATCTCCCACCCAAAGCCACTTCGCCTTTTCTGTTTGTGGTCACTGTTCTTTCTCGCACATCACCCACCGCCGAGTCCCCAGATTTTCCCGTTCTTTTGATATAACGATGTCAGATTCTCTGGAACTGGAGTTCCGGAGTTGTTCCAGAGTTCCACTGGAGTTACAGACAGCTGCGAGCTGCCACGTGGGTGCTGGGAATTGAACCCAGGTCCTCTGGAAGAGCAGTCAGTGCTCTTAACCACTGAGCCATCTCGCCAGCCCCGATTTTCCCGTTCTTGATCCTTAGGTCTCAACTCAGAGGTTACCACCTCAGAAACTCTCGCTTTCTCACCCTTGTGTTATTCCCTCCCATCCACTCCCAACACAGCTTAAGTAGCTGAGGCAGAACACCCGCCCCTCCAGCCTCTTCCTCTCAAGAGCTGGGATTACATCTCACAGCATCACACCTGACTCTATTTTCCTCTTAACCCTTGCCACAGTCACAGATCATTTGAAATTAGCTCCTGTATTATCAGTCTCCTTCCACTAGGACCGAAGTAGGCCTGGTCCAAGGCCCTGTCTTTTGGTTCTGGATGACTTAACACACAGCTTATGCTAATTCTCTGTAAAAAAAGGAACGGTCCGCCCTCAGACATTATCTTGTGTGCCCTCTGTTCTGCGTCTCCACAGTGGCTGCCCAGAGTCAGGTTCACACCGGCCTGTTCACACGTCTGCTCTATCCCACCCTCTCAGCCATCAACCTGCCCTGCAGGCAGACATCTTTCTGTGACTCTGGGTAGATCAGGCCTTCTGTCTGAACACCATCACCTTCTAGCACCACCCTTACCTGCCTGGGTTTGTCTCCCACAGTTCCTTCGTCTACAAAACGCTTACCATAGGCCATATACTTGGGGCATAACAGAGAACAAAAACAGATACAAGATCCCTCATATTGAATTCGTCTCTCAGAATTTAACTTGCCCTTTCTTGTCTCACTACTTTTCTTTTTTATTTATTTATTTATTATGTATACAATATTCTGTCTGTGTGTGTGCCTGCAGGCCAGAAGAGGGCACCAGACCTCATTACAGATGGTTGTGAGCCACCATGTGGTTGCTGGGAATTGAAATCAGGACCTTCGGAAGACCAGGCAATGCTCTTAACCTCTGAGCCATCTCTCCAGCCTCTCACTACTTTTCTTTCTTCAACAATTTAGCTATTGTTCAGGTATGTGTGCAAGCACCTGTGTGTCTCTATGTGCACTGTGTATATGCAGAAGCCTCCAAGGCCAGAAGAGAGTGTCAGGTCCTCTGAAACTGGAGTTATGGGCATTATGACCTGCAACGGGGGTGCTGGACACGGAACTCAGCTCTTCTGCAGGACCAGGAAGTGGAGTGCTGAGGTATCTCAGCGGCCCCTTCACCACCTCTGTAAGTGGAAGCTCCCCGCCTGGCCTGCCACCGGGCACATCATGTTTTGAGATTGCTTATTCTCAGCTCCACACAGAGGTAAATGCTAATGACAACTGTCCTTAGACCTAGGTCGGCTTCAATGCTTCTGCACCTTCTTTCCCCGGAGACTGGATACCTTACAGGGCTGGGACCCATCTGTCACCTTCATATCCCCAGCACAGAATACAGCGATAAGGCAAATAAAACCTACCACTGTGTTTGAGGCTCAGATACATGCGACCCTCCCCGAATCACAGCCCCTTCCAGGAAGCCTCCCATCTACTCACAAGAGTTCTGCCAGCTCGCCCACTTCTCCCACCAAGGCTAGGAGCAGGTTCCGAGGCTGGTGGAACTGCTCCCAGTCCCGCTCAGCAGCAAATTCTGCATGGAGACGTCGGCTGGAAAGAAAGAAAGGGGTGGGTGGTTAAAGTCAGGGTTGGAGGGCGAGGGACAAGAAGCACGGCCCTGAGAGGTAGCGGGTCAGGTCATACATATAGATGGGGCACAGGACTAGGAATCCCACAGTCAATTTCTAGGATGTTCTTAAGTTACTACCTCTTTGTTTTGTTTTTTGAGACAGGGTTTCTCTCTAACTTTGGAGCCTGTCCTGGAACTAGCTCTTGTAGACCAGGCTGGCCTCGAACTCACAGAGATCTGCCTACCTCTGCTGGGATTAAGGCGTGCATACTTCCGTCCAGCAAGTTACTACCTCTTAACAAGACTGTTCTCTGGGTGGTGGTGGCGCACGCCTTTAATCCCAGCACTTGGGAGGCAGAGGCAGGAGGATCTCTGTGAGTTCGAGCTTGGTCTACAGAGCTAGTTCCAGGACAGGCTCCAAAGCTACAGAGAAACCCTGTCTCGAAAAACCAAAAAAAAAAAAAAAAAAAAAAAACAAAAAAACTTGTTCTTATCATCTGGAAAGGAACGCGTTCCTGTATAAATTTTAATCTCAAGCTACATTTTGCATCACTCTTTCTTATCCTATCTTTTGCTGCTACTTCTGCCGGTACCCTACCTTAACGCCCCTATCTTCGCACGCCTAAATTCAGCTAATCACAGGATGCAGTTTTGAGACGTCCCCTGGGGGCCTTCCTTGATATTCTACAAGAAGAAATAACATCTCTCGACACTTCAGCCTCCCCTGTCCTACTACCCCTCACTCCTGGGTGCAGAGATACTATCAAACTTCCGTTATCTCCCCAAAGTTGGACTAAAGGTTGGTACTACCATGCCCAGGGGCGTCACCCATTTTCCCCGGCTTCAGGTGTGCACCGTGCAGATGAGGTTTAGCTAGGCTCGCCAGAGGTCCGCCAGGAGGACCCCGACGAACACGAGCGTGTTCTTGCAGGCCACGTGGAGAGGACCGCCCCATTACGACAAAAGGGTCTATCTCTCCACCCGAGGCTGGACAAGGACTTGCTTACATGTCCTCAAGCGTGGGCTCCGGGCTGAAGCTGAACGGGCCGGCAGCAGCAGAGTCTTCTTGCCCCACACCACCGCCCGCACCGCCACCGGCTTGGGACATTCCGCCCACCCGTCCCAGCCGCGCCGGAGCAAGCAAACCCCGCGCCACTCTCAGAGTCGCCTGCAGGGTCCCGACCAATCCCAGCGTCTAGGTGCGCTCCCGGGGCGGAGCCGAAGGAGGACCCACTCAGTTATGTGGATTTTGTTACGGTCCGCCCCTTATCCGGACTGGACCAATCTGAGGGAGCTTCAAGAGTGTTTTCCCCGCCTGCTCCCTCGAGTTCTTCCGCCCAAGAGAAACTTCTTAAAGGGAACGGAACCAGTTCTGTCTGAAAAAGAGACTAGGGCAGAAAGTCGTTGTTTGCTTAATGGGCGCCAGATGGCGCCGAAGTGAAATGGCAGGTGCGGAGGAGGAGGGTCCACTGTAAGCAAAACCTTGTAAGTGAAGGATCTTTCTCCTCTTCCTCCTCCTCCTCCTCTTCCTCCTCCTTCTCCCTCCTCCTTCTTCTTCTTTTCTTCTTCCTCTTCTTCCTCCTCCTCTTCTTCCTCTTCCTCCTTCTCTTCCTCCTCCTTTTTTTTTTTTTTTTTTTTTTGGTTTTTCGTGACAGGGTTTCTCTGTAGCTTTGGAGCCTGTCCTGGAACTAGCTCTTGTAGACCAGGCTGGCCTCGAACTCACAGAGATCCTCCTGCCTCTGCCTCCCAAGTGCTGGGATAAAAGGCGTGAGCCACCAGCGCCCAGTAAGTGAAGGATCTCGAGCGTGCATTGTCTCTTGGTTAGGAACACTGCCAAAGGTTCCAGAACAGCCTTCCCACGATTTGAAAGAGGTTGACAAGAAAGAGTGCAGACTGCCAGACACAGGAGGACCCAGGCTTTGTATTCCATTTCAGCATTCTGCCCCAGTGGATTTCAACAATTGGAAGCAATTAACTCTTCCTTGTCCTACAGGGAGAGAGGAAGGCATTCCTCCTCTTCACCTGCAGCCTAGAATACAGGACACTGAAATTTGTCGCAGGCAGATAGGGTCTGCTCTCTGACCACCTTTCCAGCTCTGTGGGTCACTATCACAGTCTTACACAATACACAAGAGGACACCAAACTCGCTTATATTAGCGAATTTATGAATGCTTTTTTCCTCTTTTATTTAAAAAAAAAGTATTTGGTGTGTGTGTGTTCTCTGCATGTATGTCTGTGGACCACTTGCATGTCTGGTGTCCAGAGTGGCCAGAAGAGGATATCAGTCCCTGGAACTACAATTAGACAGCTGTAAAATGCCAGTGGGTCCTGGGAACAGAACTGAGGTTCTGCAAGAGCAGCAAGTGATCTTATCCTTGGAGCCGTATTTCCAGCCCCTTAAGATTTTTTCCTCCTTAAGATCTATGAAGAAAACTATGTGTATGCGTGTGTCTGAGCATGTGCACATGAGTGAAGTTGTCCACATAGTTTGGAGGTGTGAAATTCCCAGAAGGTAGAGTTATCCACGGTTGTGAGCTGCCCGATGTGGGCAGGTGATCCCTCTGCAAGAGTAGCAAAGGTTCTTAATTGCTGAGCTGTCTCCTTGGCGCCCCCTTTCCCATTTTTAAGGGTGCTGGAATCCAACCCAGAGACTTGACCTTGATAGGCAAGTACTGTCCTCAGTCCACTGAGCCACCCCAGCACTAGAGAGTTATTACTTCTTTCTTTCTTTCTTTCTTTCTTTCTTTCTTTCTTTCTTTTTTTTTTTTTTTTTTGGTTTTTCAAGACAGGGTTTCTCTGTGGCTTTGGAGCCTGTCCTGGAACTAGCTCTTGTAGACCAGGCTGGCCTCGAACTCACAGAGATCCGCGTGCCTCTGCCTCCTGAGTGCTGGGATTAAAGGCGTGCGCCACCACCGCCTGGTGAGAGTTATTACTTTCAAATCTGAAAAATCACCCAGTCATTGACCATGACAAGAATGGAGTTACCTAAGAAGAGGCATTTTGTTTATTTGTTGGTTTGATTGGTTTGATATTTTGAGGCAAGGTTTCACATTGTAATTCAGGCTGTCCTGGAACTCACTACATAGCTCAGGATACTGTCAAACTCATGCCAATCCTTCTCCATCATCTTCTAAATACTGGTATTATAGGCATGAGGTTTAATTTTACAGAGTGCTATTTATTATTGTACTGCTGTTATACTTGCTCTTTCTGTTCTCCGCTTTAGAAGGGGTTTGCATTTTTTTAACATTTATTTATTATGTGTGCATTACTATGTGGATACACATGTGTCTTTTTTTTTTTTTTTAGTTTCTCCATCCTCTTTATTAGGTACAGCACTGGATAATCTCGGTAGGCATTCTCTATAGGTGGACAGTCTAGGGCGTACCATCCCGCAGGACACCAGAGTTGCTAGCCTTTGCACACGCTGATCAGTAGTTCATTGAACTCTACATTTTTCTCTGCTCCCCTCCCCCTTTCAGTCCTCCCCCAAGGTAGGGGCTTGCATTTTTATAGAAAAGAAAGAAAAGCTGAAAGAGCGAGAGTAAGATTTTGAAAATTAAGGTCACACAGGGTGAAAGGGTGTCACTTAGTGGTAGAGTGTTGCATGCAGAAGGCCTAACACCAGATTGACAAAACCCAAAGGTATCATGATTTCTGTCTCGGTTCAGATAGATGCCTCTGACAAACTAGTGCATTAATCTGGAGAGACAGAAACATGAAGGTCATACAACTCGATTTATAATAGTGAGAAAAGTGAAGGGCAGTTCAGAGGCTGGCAGAAGCATGTATATGCTGAGGGCTACTTACGCAGTGGACATTGTTAGCAGTTCTCCTTGAGTGCAAGCAACTGTCTGTCGTGAACCAGCCTCGACAAAAATACCACTTACCAAGGTAAGGGCATGGAGATCAGAGAATAGTAAAGAAGATGAAGACACAAGTAAAATTAATAAAACAGAGCCGGGCGGTGGTGGCACACGCCTTTAATCCCAGCACTCGAGAGGCAGAGGCAGGTGGATCTTTGTGAGTTCGAGGCCAGCCTGGTCTACAGAGTGAGTTCCAGGTCAGGCTCCAAAGCTACAGAGAAAAAAAAAATAAAAACAAAAAACAACCCGGAAACATAGGATAGTATTGGGAGAAAGTTCCAGTCAATACTGAAATCCCCCATGTTTAATTTTCCATACACTTTTTTTTTGGTTTTTTGAGACAGGGTTTCCCTGTGTAACAGTCCTAGCTGTCCTGGAACCAGCTCTTATAGACCAGGCTGGCCTCGAACTCACAGGGATTCACCTGCCTCTGCCTCCTGAATACTGGGATTAAAGGCATGTGCAGTGCCACAACAGCCCAGCCAACTTTTATACCCCTAATACAAAGGACAACTCCAACAGCTAATTGCTTCAACACTTTGAGACATCAAGTCACTAGCATTCTGTTGTTTAGGCAATGAAGCCACCCTAGACTAAGTATCCTGAAGGCAGCCCCTCCCCAGGTTAAACCTTCTAATACAAAAGAAGGAGCAGAAGTATGCTTGCATATCCTGACCCTCTGTCAGGATGGAGTGGATCTACCTGTATGAGCCATCTTAATGACCCAAGTAAACACATCCTAGGTCACATCCTGGTTGTTGTCAACAATTTTGAACCTCAACTCTCTGACCTTCAACTAATGGACCTGGAAGAGTTGAATGCGCTCTGATATGCCCTACAAACCCTGGCAACCTTCTTTGTTGTATGGCATTTTGAATTTGCTGGTATAGCATTTTAACTTGCTTATTGCTAGTCCCAATACATGGGAAAGTTTCTATGACTTGAAGAGCATTAAAAATATATTGGCTGTCAGTACATAGATTAAATGCCTTATTTGCAAAACGTTGAAACACTATAACAACAGCTGCAGCTCAACTATGTGAGCTGAGGCTGGTTTGGTTCACACTACATGTCCTTTACCACCAACAACACAGCTGCTCTTCCACTGGAAGAAACATCTGTAAACATTATCATAGCATCCTTTTTTTTTAATTTAATGTTTTCTTTATTATTTATTATGTATACAGTATTCTGCCTGCATGTACACCTGCAGGCCAGAAGAGGGCATCAGACCTCATTACAGATGGTTGTGAGCCACCATGTGGTTGCTGGGAATTGAACTAAGGACCTTCGGAAGATCAGTCAGTGATCTTAACCTCTGAGTCATCTCTCCAGCCCCAATCATAGCATCCTTTCAGGGATCTTTCACTGAAACTTTATTTTTTAATTTTTTTAAGATTTATTTATTTATTATGTATACAGTGTTCTGTCTGTCTGTATGCTTGCTGGCCAGAAGAGGGCACCAGATCTCATTACAGATGGCTGTGAGCCACCATGTGGTTTCTGGGAATTGAACTCAGGACCTCTGGAAGAGCAGTCAGTGCTCTTAACCTCTGAGGCATCTTTCCAGCCCTCACTGCAACTTTAGAGAAAATAAAGGAATATAGTTGTTTGAATGGCAGCAATGGATGAGCTGGGAAAAGATTATTAATTGAGCAAATACAATTGCCCAAGAATCACTATTTTGAAATAACTGATCAATCAGTTGCTTAGTATAAGAAATGTTGATCATAGCAGGTTCTCTGACAAACTATCACCTAGATTCCATCCTGCTCTTCTGTGCTAAACAAGTTACTGCTTCAAAATAAGGGTTTAATACCTTAACTGGTAAAATGGGAAGGTATAGCCATAAAAGTGGATCATTTTGCCATAATACTGTTGTAGGAGTAAGTTTTGTAGGTAATATGCATGCTTGCCAAGGTTGATTGTAATTAATATAATGTACTTGCTGTCTCTGTATAGCATATTCTACCTGTGTGAGTTTTTGACAGCTTTTATAGTAGAATTTGGATCATTGCTTTCTTTAAGAATTTTGGGGCGGTGGTGGCACATGCCTTTAATCCCAGCACTCGGGAGGCAGAGTCAGCCAGATCTCTGTGAGTTCGAGGCCAGCCTAGTCTACAAGAGCTAGTTCCAGGACAGGCTCCAAAGCTACAGAGGAACCCTGTCTCAAAAAACCAAAAAAAAAAAAAAGAATTTTGCGAGTCCTGGGACAGACCAGGATTGAGCCAATGACCTGACTCAGAGTCCGTGACCTCCACCAGAACTGGAGTGGGACTGAACCAGTTACCTAGGACACAGACAGAACAAGCTCTACCAAGAGCAGACGCCAGGAGGAAACCCAGTCCCCGGACCCGAGCAGATCAGGATTGACCCAGCGACCAGATCCAGAGCCAAGGATCTCCACCGGAACAGGTACAAGGGAGTAACCGCTGAGCCAGTCAGCCAGAGCCAGAGACTGCTGAGGGTCCTGACATGAATCCAGGACCTTCAAGGAAGTGGACATAGGCCAACACCCTGGTGGGTCTGGGTGAGTGGTGTAGGAGGGTCCTTTTGTATTTGGGTTGCTTTTATTGGTTAATAAAGAAACTGCCTTGGCCTTCTGATAGGGCAGAACTTAGATAAACAGGATAAAGAAAACAGAATGCCGGGAAGGGGACAGAGCCAGGGAGAGCCTCCACCAGGAAGCTCCCAGGTCAGACATGCTGAATCTTTCTCGGTAAGCCACAACTCGTGGTGACACACAGATTATTAGAAATGGGTGAAACAAATATATGAGAGTTAGCCAATAAGAGGCTAGAGCTAATGGGCCAGGCAGTATTTAAATGAATACAGTTTCCGTGTAATTTTTTCGGGTATGCACTGGGAGCCAGGCAGAACAGAACAAAGGGGCCCTGCGTTGGGAACCAGGCACCGGGGACTCAGCCCGAACCCCCTCATTACTACAGGTGAGAGTCTAGGACCTCCCAGGAACTAGGCTGGAGCCAGGACCTCCGTCAGCCTGGGCGTGAGTGAGGCTGGGTCCTCCGAGGGAATAAGCAGGAACCAGAGATCTCCATGGGGCCAGCTGCGAATCTGGGACCTCAGAGAGAGTAGGCCTGAGCCAGATCCTCTGTGGGTTTGGGCATTGGTTTGGGACATCAAAGGGAATAGACAGGAACCTGGAACCCCTGCAGGTCTGAGCACCAGTCTGAGACCTCTGAGGAAGTAAGCAGGTACTCTGTGGATTCAGGTGCGCCCGAGCCTAGAACCTCCCAGGCAGTAGACCAGAACCAGAAACCTTTCCAGGTCCAACTCCACCCAGGGACTTCTGCATGAGGGAACCCAGACTAGGACTTACAGATACAGGTCAAAGCCTGTAACCTAAGCCAAAGTTGCCCTGAGGCAAGGAACTCCACCTTGGGCCACAAATTCCACAAGAGTAGAATTGAACGACTCCTAGGACAGAGAGAGCCCCAGAGGAAACAAGCTCCACGGGGAATAGAAGCCAGGAGCAAATCCAGCCCTGGGAGCCAACCCAGTCCAGGGAGACTGGCAGACCAGGATTGAGCCAACCACCAGACTCAGAGTCCGTGACATCCACTGGAATCCGAGTGGGACTGATTCATTTACCTAAGACAAAGAGAAAACGAGCTCCACCAGGAGCAGAAGCCAGGAGCAAACCTGGTCCCAGGACACGAGCGGATCAGGATTGAACCAGTGACCAGATCCAGAGTCAGCAATCGCCACCAGAACAGGTCTAACTCCAAGCCAGGGACTTCTGCAAGAGGAGATCCAGACCAAGATTTACAGAAACAGATCAAAGCCAGCAGCCTAGGCCAAAGTAGACCTGAGACAGCAAACTCCACGGGAGCAGACCAAAACACAGGAGCACTGAGCTACCTCCAGGAACAGGAATAACCAACAGGGTAACTAGAACTGTGACACCGACTGTACCACAAGGAAAACCATCTTAGCTTTCGATTCACTGGCACCTAGAAGATTATTCAACAGAATCTCAGACAGCCCCAACCACACCTATTAAAGGAAAAGATGAGTAGAAAAGGTAAGATCACAAGTTACACACCACAATGAACAACACAATACCAGTGAAACCCAAAGACCTACAAAAGTAAGACCTGAACAACCAAATATGGATGAACCAGAAGAAAATGATCTAAAAAATAACCTCAAGAGAATGTTTGAAATTCTTAAAGATGGGACACCGATTGAGCCAACGACCTGACTCAGAGCCCGCAACCTCCACCGGAACCGGAGTGGGACTGAACCAGTTACCTAGGACAAGGAGAGAACGGGCTCCACCAGGAGCAGAAGATAGGAGTCAACCCGGTCCCGGGACTTGAGCGGATCAGGATTGACCCAGCGACCAAATCCAGAGCTAGCGATCTCCACCAGAACAGGTCTAACTCCAAGCCAGGGACATCTACAAGAGGAGATCCAGACCAAGATTTATAGAAACAGATCAAAGCCAGCAGCCTAGACCAAAGTAGGCTTGAGACAGCAAACTCCAAGAGAGCAGACCAAAATACAGGAACACTGATCTACCTCCAGGAACAGGAATAACCAACAAAGTAACTAGAACTGGGACACTGACTGTACCACTAGGAAAACCATCTTAGCTTCTGATCTACTGGCACCTAGGAAATTATTCAACAGAATCTTAGACTCCACCAACTACACATATTAGAGTAAAAGATGAATAGAAAAGGTAAGATCACAAGCTACACCACAAAGAACAACACAATACCAGTGAAATCCAAAGACCCTACAAAAGTAAGACCGGAACAACCAAATATGGATGACCCAGAAGAAAATGATCTAAAAATAACCACAAGAGAATATCTGAAATTATTAAAGATGAATTGAGAAATTATCTTAAAGAAGTGGAAGAAAAAACAAACAAAAAATTGGAAGATATCAGCAAATCACTTAAAGAAAACCAAGAAAAAGAACTCAAACATAGGGCTGGAGAGGTGGCTCAGAGGTTAAGAGCACTGACTGCTCTTCCAGAGGTCCTGAGTTCAATTCCCAGCAACCACATGGTGGCTCACAGCCATCTATAATGAGATCTGGTGCCCTCTTCTGGCATGCAAGCATACATGGAAGGAATGTTGTATAAATAATAAATAAATAAATTATTTAAAAAAAAAAAAAAAAAAAGAACTCAAACATATACCAGAAACTATTCAGGTCTTGAAAACTGAGATAGAAAAAATAAAGAAAACACAAGCAGAAGGAATTATAGAAACAGAAATCATGAGGAAAAGAACAGGAACCACAAATGCAAGTACGAACAACAGAATACAAGAAATGGAAGAGAGAATCTCAAGTGCGGAAGATAAAATAGAGGAAATAGACTCATCAGTTAAAGAAAA
>PVIU01004972.1:0-61031 GCA_004026605.1 Ondatra zibethicus
TAGCATGCTTACCTTGCATGCAAGACGCCTGGGTTTGATCTCCAGTGTCACATAAACAGGGCATGGTGGTGTGCACACCTGTGATCCCCTGGGAGGTAGGGGCAGGAAGGTCATCAGTTCAAAGTTATCCTTGGCTACACAGCAAGTTCAAGACAAAACTGTTGGCTGGGTGGGGCTGTTTAAGCCATTCAGACAACCTGTGATTTTGCTGTGTGTGGGATGGTGTGTGTGTGTGTGTGTGTGTACAGGTGTGGAATTGAGTGCAGGCCAAAGGTTGACCTCAGGGTGTCCTCCTCTATCACTGTCCACCTTCTTCTTCTTCTTCCTTCTTCTTCTTCTTCTTCTTCTTCTTCTTCTTCTTCTTCTTCTTCTTCTTCTTCTTCTTCTTCTTCTTCTTCTTCTTCTTCTTCTCTTCTTCTTCTTCTTCTTCTTCTTCTTCTTCTTCTTCTTCTTCTTCTTCTTCTTCTTCTTCTTCTTCTTCTTCTTCTTCTTCTTCTTCTTCTTGCTATCCTTATTGTTCTCCGCAACCTTCTTTTCTTCGGACAGGTCTCTCACTAAACCTGTTGCAGAGGACACGTGAGATGGCTCAGCTGGTACAAGTACTTGTCATATAACCAAAACACCTAAAAGCAATCCCTAGACCCCCTGAGTGGTGGTGTGAATGAGAATGTCCCCCATGGGTTCATAGATTTGAATGTTTGGTCACCGGGGAATGGGACTGTTTGAAAGGCTTACAAGGATTAGGAGGTGTGGCCTTGTTGGAGGAAGTGTGTCATTGGGGATGGGGGGTAGACTTTGAGATTTCAAAAGCCCAGACAAGCACAGTCTCGCTCTGTGTGCCTGTGGCTACTTTCCCAGCCCCATGCCTGCCGTGCCTTCCATCACGATAATGGACTAAGCCTCTGAAACTGGAAGCCAGCCCCAGTTAAATGCCTTCTCTTCTAAGTGTTGCCTTGGTCATGGTATCTCTTCATAGCACTAGAACAGTGAGTAAGACATCATTTAAAAAAAAAAAAGATGATAGATTCAGAGTCTCATTTCTATAAACGCAGCACTCACACTGCTAGGAACAGAGACAGGAGAATGGGCCAGAGCCTTGCATACATAGCACAGGGGCAAAAATAATAAGAGAGATTTTTTTTTAATACAGGATTTCTCTGTGCAGCGTTTGGAGCCTGTCCCGGAACTCATTGTGGCTCAGGCTGGCTTTGAACTCAGAGATTCACCTGCCTCTTCCTCCTGAGTGCTGGAATTAAAGGCATCCACCACCACCACCCAGCTGGTAGTGTTTGTCTTTAATTCCAGCACTCAGGAGGCAGAGGCAAGAGGATCTCTGTGAGTTCGAGGCCAGCCTGCTTGGTCCACATAGCAAGTGCCAGGACAGCTAGGACTACAGAGAGAGACCCTGTCACAAAAAAAAAAATCAAAACCCAAGGTGCCTTCTGACCTTCACATAAGTGCGTATGCAAAGACACATGGTGTATAAAATATAATTTGAAAGTTGCTGGGCTTGTGAGATGGCTTAGCAATAGGGGCACTTACTGCTAAACCTGAGACCTAAATTAGATGCCTGGAACCCACATGGAAGGTGAGAACCTGCCCACAAGTTACCCCTGACCTCCATACACATATGCCCCATACAAATAAAATAAATGTACTTTTTTTTTAATTAAAAAAAATGTTGCAGGCAGAGTCAAGGTCGCACTGGCTATCTTGCAGACAGGAGGATCAGTCTCTGAGTCCAGTATGATCACAAGAGTCCCTCAAAGTACAAAATATAGTACCACCAGGTGGAGAACAGCCTGTGACCATGGAAGCAGGGTCAGCATGACCCAATAGAGAGAAAGAGCAATGTGACCCATTTTGGCTGAAGATAGAGAAAGGGAGATATGAGCCGACTTGCTGCCTTTGCTCCTCACAGTCTGGGTGTGTGGCAGTTGTTCCGTTTTCCAGCCTTGTTAGGATGCGTCTGGCTGCGTGTTTGCAAAATCACTAAAGGAGGCTGGGACAATAAAGGCATTTAATTATCTGGCACAAGGAGACATCCAGTGGCAGCTCGATGCGGTGGCTTAAGAGACGTGCTGTCTCTTCCCTCTGCCATTCTCAGCACGTTGTGTTGCTTTTTAATCTTAGGATTGTTGCTTCCTGGCTGCAAGATGGTTGCTGCAGCGCCAAGCGTCTTGTCCTCAGGCAACTGCATTCAACGCAAGAGATAGGGAAGGGATGAGCATAGTAAAACTCATGACTTTCATCGAGATGCAAAATCTTCCCCAAATAGAATCTCCCTGTCAGAACTCCGGCATGGCCACCCCTAACTGCAAGGGGTGATGGGAAAGACTGTCCTAGGCAAAGTGTCCTGCTTAGTTTAGCCTGATCACAGTTGTTTTGTTGTTGTTGTTTTGGGGGGACGTTGAGACAGGGTTTTTTGAGGCAGGGTTTTTCTCTGTAGCTTTGGAGCCTGTCCTAGAACTAGCTCTTGTAGACCAGGCTGGTCTCGAACTCACGGAGATCCACCTGCCTCTGCCTCCGGAGTGCTGGGGTTAAAGGTGTGTGGCACCACCACCCAGGAGCCCAATCACAGTTTAAACCAGGGTTTGAGGAGGGGCCCCCTGTCCTTGAGCCCAAGAAGCCGAGCAAATTCAGGTTCTGTGTTCTGTCAGCAAAGAGCTGGGCTGGGGAAGAGGACAAAGCATGTCTGCCACACATAATGACACACTTGTCACATCCATGACCTTGGGGTGTTCAGCTTGGCCTTATGAGTCTGTTAAGGTAGAAACAGTCCCTTGCTTTTGTTCATTTGATATTCTTTCCACTTTCTTCTGATGGGTGGGCCTTGGTCTCTGGCATATGGCCAGTTCCTCAGTTCCTGGGGCTCATGCCTTGGATTGAAACTTCTGATGTCTGGGGGACCCCGGTCCACCATCTCAAGAGGAACGGCTCTATGGAGGGACATATAGCCCAGTACAGTGTGCTAAGCCCCAAGCATCAGGGTGGCGATGAGATAGTAACCCGTGTCACAAACCGTGGCTTTGGACATCTCGAGTTGCCCTGACTAAGAGGGGGGCAGACTGTGAAATGAGAGGGTCAGGTGTTGCTCGAAGGCCTGATTCCAGGTGTGGCTCATGTACAGCTCACACTGTTGGACTTGTGCATCCTGGACCTGGTGCTCACGGGCCACCGAGCAGCTGGGACTCCAGGCTGTTACTCCTGCAGGAGTCCTAAGTTGCTTTCCTAACCTCCCGACAGCATGAGGCCCACCCCTTTACTCCCCCCCCCCACTGACCTTAGACAGACCTAATCATCATGCATCTCCTGTTTGCCTGGTACCTTACTTTATGTATGCACCTGCCTCTCCTGCTAGGCTGCGAAGGTCCTGTGGCACAGGGTTTGTGGTAGCTCGGAGCAGGGGCTCTGAATCACTGCCACTTCTTAGCGTGACTGCTCTCATGCTCTGGTACCCCTCTGTGAAACAGGTTAGTAATGAGCGCTGGCTTCCTGTGGCTGCCGGGAAAAGTCACTAACATTTAGTTTAGGTTGTTTTCTTACAGCTCAGAAATCTGACATGGGTTTCTGTACAGAATCGAGATGAAAGTCTGTTCCTAAGCCTCGCGAGAACTTCCCTAGACGGCCTCATCCTACCATTACCCCAGAAGTTCCTGCTGCCAGGATCCAGCAGCTAGCCAGCGCTGTTCCGTCCATGGTTACCGTTGATAAGCACAGCACCCTCTGACAGCCAGGTACACTCTATCACTGGTTAGGTCCTGCTCCCTCTGTGGTACCCAAAGGAATGTGGTATGATTCAGTTATTTGGAGGATATTAAATAAAAAAATCATATGAGAGATTATTTTTTCAAGTTCTCTGAAGTATTTTTTCCCCAAGATCTGCTTATTTTTATTTTGTGTATGGGTGTTTTTCCTGCATGTATGTCTGCACACTGTATGCATGCCTGGCACCCACGAGAGGCCGGAAGAGGTACAGACAATTGTAAGCGGTCACGTGGGTGCTGGGGCCAGAAGTAAAGAGCAGCCAGTGCTTGCTCTTGACCACTGAGCTGTCTCCCTAGATCTGGATTGTTTGGTTGTTGTTTTGATACATGGAAAACAAAAGTGTTTTGTTTCTGAGAACAAAGAAGAAAGGCATAATGATGAACGCCTATAATCCCAGCCCTTGGAAGGCTGAGACAGGAGGATCCCTGGGAGTACCAAGCCAGGCTGGGCTACACAGTGAGTTTCATGAGACCCTGTCTCAAAAAAGAAAAAAAAAAGAATTAGAAAGGATAAAGATAACAGCCAGGTGGTGCTGATACGCACCTTTAGTTCCAGCACTTGGCAGGCAGAGGCGGGTGGATCTCCATGAATTCAAGGCCAGCCTGACCTACAGAGTGAGGTCCAGGACAGCCAGGGCTTCACAGAGTCACAGGAGTCCAACATTGTACCAGGACAGACACAGTGCTGTGTTCTGCAATGACGTTTAGCAGCTAAAGGGAAGTGAATACAATTCTAACCAAGATCTGTTCAGATACTTGTAGACATTCTCGAACTCAACAGAGGACCGAGGCTGGTATTTCCGTGGTTTGATAGGGAGACGTAATTCGCTGATGAGGAGTGACGTATTTATGAGCTGTAACAGTGATGGCAACAATTTTCACCTGGGCACATACCATGCAGCACACACCGCCATTCTGGCTGGCACTCCCGCTGGATCGATGCCGCACACACCCCGAGGAGATATTCAGGTTCCGAGAGCTACATTTTCAGGCATTATCTGAGTCCATCCGGTGGTAAGAGTAACTTGAAAGTCCTACAGTGGGAATCTCAAAACTAGAGAGACAAGCTGGCAATGCCATGCCGCACTCCGGTTAACCGGCACACCACTGGCATGGCTGGCATCTGGTGTGATGAAAATGCTAACATTTACCCATGACAGCTAGGGTTCCAATAACAGGAAACAGAAGATTAGGCATGTTGGACTGGAAAGCGGGTGTGCTGAGTAACTATGTCACAAGTAATAAAACTCACAAATTAGTTCATTAATGATAATAATAATGATAATAATAGTGCATGTATTGTGCAACAGGAGGGTTTTAAGGACACAACTAAAACTGCCTCTAACTTTCACCTCATCTCCAAATAGAAAAATGTTGGTTCCTCCAATTAATCAATGTCACGGCTTCCAGCTCAGACCTGAGTTATGCAGAAACCAGAGGCCTGGGACTGCCTGGTCCAGAACACATTTGCAAGAAGATACCTATTTTAAAGGTAACTGCACATGTGCGCCTGCTCTTTGGGGTCACACAACAAAGCACGAGAATACAACCCACCCATAAGCCCAGACGGCAAGGGTAATGGCGATGCTGCCGTTAACTAGACTCAGAGGGCTGCAGCCGAGTGCGTGATGCCGGAAACCAGCAATTAACAGGGACTACATGCTCCCGTTTTCTCAGTCTCCCTCCTCTGATTCCAGTCTGTGATGGTCCCTCCATTCCTCAGTCAATGCTTGGTGTAAAACACAAGCTTTTACTATGGAGCTGTGGAAGTCTTTGTGAGAAGTCACCCCCTCTGTCATTTACACATGACTTGTGTAAAGAAGGGAGAATCTGCTGATTTCCAGGGTGTGCTCAGCCTCCCCCCAAAAAAGGCACAACAGGCTTGTACCCTGAGCTGTATAAAACCTCTAACCTGCCAACGAAGCTACTCCCAGGGGAGTTTGCTATTTTACACCAGTTGCTTAAATAAAATAGAGTCACTTGCCCAAATCACAGGCCCATGGTACATTCTAGAGAACTCTACCAGGGCAGACGCGTACAGTATGTCTGTAACATAAGATCATACTTGGTCAACATTATCTCACTGTAGAGAATAACCCATTGTTTTAGAGAAGGTTTCTATTGCTACCATGAAACACCATGACCAAAAAGCAAGTTTGACTTACACTTCCAGATGGCTGTTAATTGTTGAAAGAAGTCAGGACAAGCAGGGCAGTGGTGGCACACACTTTTAATACAGCACTTCGGAGACAGAGTCAGGAGGGTTTCTATGAGTTCAAGGCCAGCCTGCTCTACAAAGTGAGATCTAGGACAGTCAGGACTACACAGAGAAACCCTGTCTCAAAAAATAACAACAAAAAAAGGAAGGAAGGAAGGAAGGAAGGAAGGAGGGAAGGAAGGAAGGAAGGAAGGAAGAGAAGTTCCGGGGGCTGCCAGCACTTTGGGATGGAGATTATTGTCTTTGATGCTGTCTTCAAAAATGAGGAAGCACAATGCAGATTCCTCTCCCACACCCAGTGTTTTCCCACTCGGTTCCGTGACAAGGCTGCTTCACTGCCCTCTCTGGCTCCCCACCCCCTCCAGGCAGTCACCCTTTTAAAGCTGGCTCCGATGACCTCCCCTGTATACCAGATCACAGCTGCATCTGCCTTAAATCCATGTAGCCATAAAGATGGACCTCCAGAAAGAGCTGTGTAAATGTTGACTCGGGAAACAAATGGCTGGCTATAAAGAGTGCCTAGGAGTTAAACAGATCAATAGGGTTGGGGGGAGGAGGGGCTTCAAGGGTGAAAGGCTACGGATGGATAAAAAGGAATCTGGGACCAAGGAAATGTTTTATTCTTTGGGGTTAAGGGTTACGTGGCTATATATGTTTGTGAAAATTCATGAAACTGTAAACTAGAGAGGGTATAATTAATTGTGTGTACATTATGGACAATAAAGATTATTGTTGTTAGGGAAGGAAAAGAAAGAGGAGGGAGAAATAAAGAAAGCAGCAGGCTCAATTTCACAAAACCCTTATCTGGTGGGATGGGGGTTGAGATTCAGGAACGTTCCTTTTTAAATAAAGTATCTGCCGTGAGTCTATCTTGGTGGCTAGACAGAGACCACACACAGCAAAGCAAGACCGTAGCAGGTCTGAAGTAGCAGCCTGTAGACAGGGCTGTGTCACCCATTTCCCCGGTCTCCGTCCACCCCCTGCAGATACACACCTTCCCTACCAGTCAACAGGGGGCGATTGAATAGTTGAGGTGCTGGTTGCTGCTCTGCCCTGGGCTAGAGACACAGACACCATCTCAGACAGACCTGTAGCTAGGAGGAATGGCTCCTACTGCCGAAGGAGTGAGCGCCAATAACGTCCCTATTATTCAGTTTGAGTTTTCCTCAGGGCACACAGGGTGCTTGGTTTACGGAACCCCTTCATTGACCCATCAAGGGCATTAAGAACTTAAGCATAAAAAAAAAATCTTGAAATTTTCTGGAAAATTTTTAGGTTAACTCAATCCCAATTTCAGGAAAGGAAAATATTTTTTCTTTAAGAAAGCATCAAGCCTCAATGGAAAGGTTGATTATTTTTGTTTACATTAAAATTAAGAGTATTTTTTTTTCACCTAAAAACAGCGAAAACTTTAAGCCAAGCAGTGGTGGCGCACACCTTTAGACCCAGCACTCAGGAGACAGAGGCAGATGGAGTTCGAGGCCAGCCTGGTCTACAGAGTGAGTTCCAGGACAGCCAGGACTACATGAAGAAACCCTGTCATGAGAGAGAGCAAAAGAGAGAGAGAGAGAGACAGAGACACAGAGAGAGAGAGAGAGAGAGAGAGAGATCTTGACTGTACCGGGAGAAGCGTAACGGGCCCCTATAAGTAGATTTCCTACTTTATTTTCATCGGTCTGTTTGCCGTCTTAAAATTGTAAAACTAGGTGCCTGACGCTAATCTGCCTGATGGCTCTCTCACTGTCTCCATTGGTTCATGGCAATGCCATCACGCACTGGGGACAGGCGAAAGGCTTCTATACCACACGCTCCAGTCTTGGCTTGTTCTTCCACATGTGACCCATCAGCCAAGGCTCACTGTCTTGGGACAAGACACACCCAGTAATTCTCACATCTCCACAGAATTACTGCAGTCAACCCTCGGGTCTTCTGAGAGGGCCACACACCTCTGCTATCAAACTGCAGCTCAAACCGCAACACAGCAGCCAAAATGATCCCTTGGAGGCACGGTAGCTTCTGTTCCTCCTCTGTAAAAGGCAAAACAAGCCCCTACACACTTCCAGCTTTCTCAAATGAAACCCCGGCACCCGATCCTGGTCTTGGGTTCTGGATAATCAGACTCTCTCACATCCCCAGTCTCTACTAACTGTTCTTTGCCCTGTGTCCACCACATGGACTTTCTTGCTGTCCAGACATGAACCACCTCGGGGCCTTGGCACTTACCATCCCCTTTGCTGGAAGATTCTTTCCTCAGTATCTGCATGCCCCTCTCCCTTCTATCCTCCAGGCCTTTGTTCAAATGTCCTCTGTTCAGGGACTCTTCCTTCGCCATTCAGACACCATAGTATCCATCTCTCTGCGGGACTGTTTCTAGCCCCACATCCAACTGTATTGTGCTCTATAGAACTTAAGTTACCATTTGGAACGTATACATTGGTTGGTTGGTTGTTTTCCTATAGCACAGGTGCATATAAAATCTATAGAATCCTGCTGTTCCATTTCAGACATCTCCTTAGATGCTAGCTTTTCAGGATGCCTTCTGTGATCACGTAGTCTAGGTTACAGACCAACCCACCTTCCGTTCACATTCTCATTTTCTTACAAGCTCCCCACCACACACGAGTGCGCACACGTACACACACACACACACACACACACACACACACACACACACACACACACGATTGCTACTAAAGGGGCCGACTCTGCTCCATCCCTGGTAATTCCCTGCAGATAGGATTTCTCTTCATCCCCAGTAATACACAGCACGACAGGGAACCAGGAGCCAGCACCTTCCCCATGGACCCAGCCCTGAGCTCTCTGCAGGGCAGCCTCAGGGGAACCCTGCTCTCACTTATTAAGGCTGGACTCGTTGCCACCAAATAGAAAAAGTCAAGTCAGCAGACCCTGTGTCTGGGGTCATTTGGGGAAAAGCTCTGGTCTCCTATGACCCTCTCCAAGCTAACCATCCACATGCTCATTGGGCAGTTGCCCTCCAAGCTCAGCCCAACTTTCTCTGACAGGGAGTCTTTGGTCTACCCTTAGATTTGTTCAGTTGTTTGGTTGGTTGTTTTCCTATAGCACAGGTGGCAATAGAGAAGATTTTAGACTTAAGAAATGTTTTAGACACTTAACTGCCATTGTAGCACACCCATCTAACTTAATATGGCCATGCACAACGTCTTGGTTTTCTAGGACATTCGATGTGGGCAACAGTGAGTTACCCTTCTGCTATTTATTGCCTATCATTAAGAGGAACGGTTCTTCCCAACAGCACAGACTTGCTTATTGACAAGCACACCATTAATGAGCAGTTCACAACATATAATTACAAGTCCCTGAAGGCCTCAGTTCTTTGAATTTTTAGGTGATCTGCTCACATGGTACAGGGAACCGTTTCTCAAATGTTAGACAACGACATTCAAAGATGACTTTGTTTTGCATAGGGTGGGTGTTGGAAAACAAGATTCTGTCAAACCCCCTGGCTAGACACATGCTAGAGATGAAGGAAGTCCCAGGTACCAGCTCTATAGGGCAGGGACAGGTTTTATTGGGTTCTTGGTCCCTAGTCGTTGACGTATGCAGTGGTTTGAGAAGTTCATCCAGGGCTGGAAACATGGTTCAGCAGTCAAGAGCACTTCATGCTCTCCAGAAAAGTTAAGTTCCCTGCACCCATGTCAGGCATGCACCAGGGAACCCGACACACTCTTCTGAGTGCACAAACACAATACGCATATGAAGCACGATTGATAAAAACTCAGAGAGAGAAATTGGGGTTCACCCTGAAGGTCAGAAAAGCAGAACAGCCAGCCACTGGCTCTTACCTCTCCTCAGTCGGAAATGGCGATCCTGCCTCCAGGAATCTCAGAATGAGACTAAGCGCTGCCTCCTCCTGTCTTATAATCCTCTCTAGCTCCGGGATTAAGGGTGTGCACCACTACTGCCTGGTTTCTATAGCAAGCTAGTGTGGCTCCTGGGATTAAAGGTGTGTATCATTGATGCCCAGTCTGTAAGGCTGGTCAGTGTGGCTGTTTTACTTTTCTGATCTTCAGGCAAGCTTTCCTTATTAAAATACAAGTGAAATGCCATTATACACACACATACTTTTTAGTTTTAAAAGCTTTGAATGTGTCAGCCAACTCACTTTGGGTATCATTAATTTTATAAACAAGAGCCCACTTCTGATGACTAGGTATTAGCCACCTGTGTCACCGGTAAACTCACTGCTGCTGTTCCCTGGTCTAATTGGTGTTGGTCAAGGGCACAGCGAACAGAACCTTCAGCCAACACCTCCTCCTGTGACCCGACCCATCTGGCTGACAGTTCATCACCCCCACACACACACCGGATTCCTACCTGGCCTCATCAACTGCGGCGGCTGTAAGAGCAACTGTAGTCTGTCCAGCTTAAACAGCAAACTCTTACCTGTTGAAGCTGGAGGCTGGGCAGTTTGGGATCCCGGAGCTGGCTGATGTGGGGTCTGGTGAATGCCTCCCGGATGGCTTGCTCATGAGAGTCTTCTGTTCCCACACAACAAATAAATACCTTTTCTAACCATGGGTACTAACCATGGGTAGCTCTGCTTAGCTCCCAAGACTAGGCACATTCAGGATGTTGTGCCCACAGAAATAAAGAAAACTCACATCTTTTTTTCATTGACTGTATTTGCCACACCTCCGACTTCCTCCTCAACAGAAGCTGTGTGTTCTGCATTGTACGGCACCTGCTGTGTGTCTTGAAGCAAACACCAATACCCATTTGCTTCTGGAGTATTGAACCTGCCGACCTGTCTTTTACTGACCATATCATTCTACTTTTACCATATGCCAGTTCCGCCACTGTCTTTATAATAGCATGATAGCCAGGCTTCAACGGCTCTAGCTGTCTCTGCAATCGTGTGTGTGTGTGTGTGTGTGTGTGTGTGTGTGTGTGTGTGTGTGTGTGTGTGTGTGTGTGTGGCGAGGTGTGTTATTCTGGGCATGCATCTATAAGCATTTATTGCCAAAGGAGTCCATAGCCTAAGTAAGAATGGTTCTCTGACAGACCTGAGAATCCTCATGGCCCATGGCTCAGCCTTCAGCACGTGGCTCTCTTTCCAAGCTTCTGGGTTGAGAATTTTCAGTGTTGTGTTTAAAATACTGGCCAACCAGCAACATCTGATAGCCTCCTGGCTTATACCCATTCTACCTACCAAGACTGAATCAGGTGATGCGGATTCAAAGACGGAGATCTCATGTAGGACATGATAGAAAATCTGTCCTAGAAGGGGTGGGATCCAGGACATGGAGTCAGTGTGGAGGGTTCAATCTGAACTCAGTCTGCCGTCACCGCTCTGAACTGCTGCATGGGGCGGACCCCAGGGAAGAAGGTACCCTGGGGTAAAGAGGGGTCTGCAGGATTCAGATGCCAGTCAACCCACTACTGGACAGATGCTGTGATCCTAGAGGGTCTCTGTGGTACAACGCCCTGATGCCTGCCTCTGTCTGTGTCCTGCAAATGACTCTCTCGCCCTCCTTCGCTCTCCACCACGCCTGCCTCGTTCATTCTCCATGTGGCTCGTTACCCAGCCACTAACAAATCTGAAGCTGGGAGCAGCCAGAGATGGCAACAGCCAAGCCCAGCTGGGAGGTCCCAGCCTGCATCTGAGGTCTGGGTCCCAGGGAAGACCTCGTTCCTCCAGCCCACCTGCGTGTTGCCATCAGCAACCGGGCTGGCGCCTCCCTTACACCGCAGGCTGCAGGTCACTAGCTCCACCTGTTCTCCAGACCAGATTCACTGAAGCGAGGCCTTTCTCTAGTTTCTCCTCTTTCCCCCCTCAGAATCCCCTCCTCAGTTTCACTTCCCATTTCTGCTTCAAGAAACGGGACGCGCCATCTGTGCACACTCAGTCCCTTCCACGCAACCCCATCTCCCAGCATCCTCTGTTCCCTTCAGGTCCTTTCCCACGGCCACATCTACTTCACACCCTGGTTACTGTGGCCCACCCCCTGCCTTGTCCCTCTTCCTCCCAGTCCCCACTGGCCAGGTAGACACACTGTCACCTGCCGGGTTAAATACCAGTTTCTCCCCAACAGCTGCCTGCATGGCAAACCAAGCTTCCACACCGGCTCCTGCCTCCTGCACCCGTATTAGCCCGTGATTTCACTTAGCCGTGATTTCACTTCCTGCACCTTCAGCTTCCTGAGCTCAGCGGTGCTTTGCAAACATTACACGGAAAATTCCAGAACTAAATAATTCTCAGACTTTCAGTTGACTGCCACTCGGAGCCACACGGTGGAGTCTTATGAAGTCTTGATTCGTGCCTCACAGGATGGAATCAACCCTCGTCCGCTGTACCCTACTCTCTCTGCCGCTCATCCATCACTTAGTGGTCTCTCTCCGGTCACAGAACTCAGTACCCTTTGGTGGTAACCTAATGCGGCGTCATAATCGGGACCTACGCCATCTAGTGGCGGGGCGAGTGCAGCACTGGAAGGAGGAAGGGGAAGGGAGGAGAAACAAAGAGAGAGCACATATGTCTTGTTTATTACCTTTATAGGTAATCTGAATGTGCACGCATGCGTGTGTATTCACGCCACACTTCCCAGGATCTAATTCAAGTCACCTGGCTTACGAAGCAAGTCCCTTTACCGGCCATCCCTTTATCTGATGACCCATCTGACCAGTCCTTGTTTGTTTTAAAATACTATTTATTATTGTTTGTGTAGGCATGACGTGTGGGGGTAGGTGCACACGCCCTAATGACGACGTAGAGGTCAGAGGACAACTTGCCAAGAGTCAGTTCTTTCTCCCACTTTTACGGGACACCTGGGGATTGAACTCAGGTTGCCAGGCTGGCCTCTAACTCACAGAGACCCACCTGCCTTTGCCTCCTGAGTGCTTGGATTAAAAGCGAACACCACCACTGGGCAGGAGGAACTCTGTGAGTTCAAGGACAGCCTTGGTATATTCTGCCCTGCCATAGGCCAAAGCAGCTTTATTCATGTGTGTGAATAGGAAACTCTGTGTCCCTCCTGATGCTGTTCTGTGCTTCCGTCTCTTATTTATTTTATACCTCTGTGCCCTTTGCTTAATAATTCTAATCCTCAGGCTCCTGCCCTGGGACGTAGGAGTTCCCTAGAAGCTGGTCTTCAACAGATGTCGGTTCAACGTGGCGCCTTCAACAGATAACACCGCAATGTTTGGCTTAGGATGCACATCAGATAACACACGGACGTGTGGCCAGCGGTACAGGAGAAAATGCGAAGAATCCTGCCAAGCGGTTATTACACCACAGGTGTGAAGGTAAAAACTGAGTGCCCGATAGAAGTCAATAATAGACAATGAAAGATTATAAGGAAGAAAGGCGGGGTGATATATAGGGAGTAAAACTGTATATAACTGTAGATTCGGGACATTTACTTGGGTGTATTTGATAGGCATAGGGCCTGGTGTGGAGCAGAAACAAATGCAGAGATTTTTAGAGTTTGTAAATAATATTAGGCTCCCTCCGCGCTGACTACAGACAACTCCAGCTGCAGGACTTGGAGAGGTCAAGGTGTGGCCTCACCTGCACCACAGCAAGGGCTGCTGAGCAGGCAGTGAAGGGAGCTCAGCCCAGCAACGACCTGGGTCGCCAGTGAGATTATGGCTGCCCACACACAGGCGCTATAGCCAGATGAGCCTGGCCCGCGCTGTACCGTGGAGCCAGGAACGGTGGAAAACAGGAAAGTCTGGAGGGCTAAGCCTCCCACAGCCAGCACGGGAAGCAGGGAATGGCTAGAGGTTATAAGACCCCGTGAGCCGAGGAGCCTATAGGGGTAGATCGACAACTTTCAGCAGAGGAGAGAAAGCAGAAATTCTCCTAATTTTGTGATTACAAGATTTAAAATAAGAAAGCAGGGAGAGTAAAAACAACGTGGAGTCTCAGAGTCGCTGCAATGGTGAGCACCTGGAAACCTGACCTAACTTTGCCATCCCGTCCAGGTCTATGATGGGACCGCTGAGAATGGCCTGCACCTGGGCACAGGTGCAGGAAATGAGGGACCAGAGCCTCCTGGTCCCAAGTCCCCAGTGGGACAAAGTCAAATGGCGTGAGTATGACTTGCGCCCGCCCTGCTCCCAGCTTCAGCTGCATCCTGGTTCCCAGCCTAACAAACAAGCTGCTGAGAAATAGCTTGCGAGCAGTCAAGAGTCTGTCGCAATGCAAATGCAGGTGTCTGTGGAAACATATCAGCTAGGGAGACTTAGGGCTTGGAATTTTTTGTTTTGTTTTCTTGTTTTCCGAGACAGGGTTTCTCTGTGCAGCTTTGGAGCCTGTCCTGGAACTTGCCCCGTAGACCAGGCTGACCTCAAACTCACAGAGATCCACCTGCCTCTGCCTCCTGAGTGCTGGGATTCAAGGCGTGCACCACCATCGCCTGGTTACGGCTTAGATTCTTAAAGAAAGCAATGACCCAAATTCCACCAGATAGCTTACGGAAGCTGCCAGACAAGTACTGGCACAGGTGGAACACGCAATACGAAAACATCAGGTATATTATATTAATTATGGTCAGCCTTGGCAAGCATGCATATTACCTACAAAGTTCCCTCCCAGAGGAGTGTTACAGCAAAACAGTCTGCTTATATGGAGACACCTTCCCATTTCACCATTTGAGGTATTTAACTCTTATTTTGAAGCAGTAGTTTGCTTGGTGCAGAAGAGCAGGATGGAATCTAGGTGATATTTTGGAAGAGAACCCAGTGTGATCAATGTTCCTTAGACTAAGCAACAGATCGATTATTTCAAAATAGTGATTCTTGAGCTCAATTTGAAGGTCAGATTAATAATCTTTTCCCAGCTGATCAATTGCTGAAATTCACACAACTATATCTCTTTATTTTCCCTAAAGTTGTACTGAAGGACCCCTTGAAGGATGCTATGTTCATTTTTACGGATGGTTTGTCCCATTGATGAGCAGTGCATGTTGTGGATGGTAAGGGACCATCTAGTGCAAACAGAACTGGCCTCAGGTCAAATGGTTGAGCTATAAACTGTTGCTGTGGTATTCCAGCTTTCTGTCAAGTTTCTTAATGACCTCTGCACAAACTGGAGAAGCCACTAAGCATGTAATAACTCATTGCTTAATGTGCTTTTCATATATGGAAACCCTGAAAATTGTAAAGATAGACAATGGGTCCGGATATATTAGTAAAACATTTCAGAAATTTCATTCCCAATGGAACATCGAACATAAAACTGGCTTTTCTTACAATCCTCAAAGACAAGGAATTGTAGAGCATGCCCATGGCTCCTTGAAATCACAATTTCAAAAGATAAAATTAGGAATTATACCCTCGATCACCACTAATGCCTTAAATCATGCCCTTTTTACTCTAAATTTCTTGAATATGGATGCCCGTGAGCAATCTGCCACAGACAGATTTTGGCATGACGGCACCAAGGCAACCTTCGCTAAAGCAAGGGGGAAAGACCCTTTCACTGGGTTGTGGAAAGGACTCGACCCTGTATTAATTTGGGGTCGAGGATTTGTCTGTGTTTTTTTCACAGGAGGGCGGCGAAGCACAATGGCTTTCAGAACCTCTGGTCTGATACATACGGCAGAAGGGTGCCAGCCCCGGTGACATCGTAGAAGAATCGGAGTGAGGTTCCTGAATCTGTGTTCCTGACTTAAGCCATCATGCTGCAGTCTGAGAAGGGAAGGAAGATCGTGGTGATGACTGGGGATTCCTAGCTTCTTGGTGAACCTACTGCGCAAACTTCCAGACCT
The DNA here is from genome assembly GCA_004026605.1 of Ondatra zibethicus. Taxonomy (NCBI): domain Eukaryota; kingdom Metazoa; phylum Chordata; class Mammalia; order Rodentia; family Cricetidae; genus Ondatra; species Ondatra zibethicus. The sequence goes on from PVIU01004972.1 coordinate 15,738, forward strand.
TAGTGAGTCCTGTTTACCTTGGAGTTGGTTCAAGAACACCGGCTGGATGTTTTATCCATACTGTATCTTGGGACACAGAACTCATTTTGCTAGTATGGTGTTCAATCTGCTGTTGAAATCAAGGGCCTGAGAAATGAGACCTCAGAAAATTTTCCCCGGGGGAAAGAGACGTGTTGAGGCAGTGGGACACTGCTGTGGAAGCAAAGAGTGACTTAAGTCCCCCTTAGGAAATGAGGAGGAATGGGCCTAAGGGCTTTTGCTGCTGCTCAGAGACTGGGATGGTTCAGAGTTATCTTTGAAAAAGCAGCGATGCAGTTGGACTATAGGTGAGAAAAAAGACTCATAGCTCAACCAACACAGAAAGCTCTTCTTGTCTTTGATTAGAATGGATTTAAGAGAATTGTGATTTGACAAACTGTATGTTTACGCTAAAATTATGGTATTGACCTGTTAGTGTTTGTAGTTCATTATGAGGACGTTACTGATTAGAAAAAGATTAGAGCTCGTCTGGGAAAAATTTGGCACGGTAAGTCCTAAGAAGGCATTGGTCTTCCTCCACTCCGTCTTTAGGAGATACTGTAGCCATAGGAGTAAATGTGTCCAAAGCATTATCTGCTTATGATTAACTCTTTTGGCAGAAAATTGGCTCAAAGATGCACAGCACCTAGAGATGCTTTCTCCCTTAACCCTTTACTCTCAGAGGCTGGTAGTCAGAGATAGGTAAGATCTCCCTGCCCGTCCCGCAAGCCACCTAAGACAGGACATACATGACTGTATCAGAGTGTTTGTACCAATGACAGATAAGTCTGAGAATTGAGAAAACGACTCCACAGTCATTTGTCGTATAGCAGAAGCACAGGCTTATTAAATAAAATAAAAATGGAGGACTATGTGGGGGCCCACAGTTGTGAGCCTGTTCCACCTTGACTGGAGGTCAGAGAGTCTGAGCTTGCTTTTTCTCTCTCAGTTGCTGGCAACAGGTGTGGCTACAAATGAGAGATTCTGACCTAGGGTGTGGTTAATTAGTATTTTGGATACAGCGGTGGATCCGCTCCACCTGGACCAAAGTTGGAGCATTCAAGTCTCTTCCTTATATCATGTTAATGAAGTCTGTTGCATCCCTCCCTCCCCCTTTGGAGTGAAGTATAGAAGTGCATGGAAAAGAAATGAGGCAGATTCCGTATTCACTGAGAGTCCCTCCCGATGCTCTTCTGTTTCTGTCTCTTATTTCTCTCAGATCTCTGTTCCTTTCGCTTAATAATTCTAATCCTGGAACGTACAGGTTATGTCACGGCTGGTCTTCGACAAAACACCACATATACAGGGGTCAGTGCTTTGTGATGGAGGCTCCACAGGGCACGTGTGAACAGGAAACCCTATTGCATAAATGGGGTCAGTGCCAACTCAGCTTCGGGTTTCTGGCCCCCCTCCTCTGACCTGAGAGCTCCCCTCCCCCAATCCAGTTGATGAGAACATGCAGATTAATGTGATGACATTTACTGTTTTTTTTTTAAATGTATGCAAGAGGCGACACATAGTGTTGTATGTGTCCATTTGGCGGTGTCAGAGCGCACACCTGTTTGGCCCAACATGACTCTGGATGCTTCTGTGATAGGTTTTTTATTTTCTATTGACGATGATATTAGTATCCACATCCAAATGGATGCTCTCCAAACTTCTGGTGGATCTCACACAAAATCTCTTGAAGACCTGAAGAGAATAGAGCCCCTGAGCAAGAAGGAACTCTGCCAACAGACGCCTTTGAACTTTAACCCATAGTTCTTCCCCGGGTCTCTGTTAGACTTCTGCTTTTCCAAGCTGCCATGATGCTGTGAGCCAAATATCTCTCTCACCACTCCCAGCTGTACACACATGTGCACACACACACATGCATGCCCACACACCCTCTCCTGGCTACACATACACACACATGCATGCCCACACACCCTCTCCTGGCTACACATACACACACATATGTATGCATACACATCCTCTCCTGGCTACATGCACACACACTTGTGCACACACACACACATGTATACACACACGCAACCCTCCCCTGGCTACGTACATGCTCACACACACATGCACACCCTCTCCTGGCTACACAGACACATCTTCCTCTGGCTACACACACACAGACACACATGTACACATACTCATTCACACACACACACCCTCCCCTGGCTACATACACAGAAAGACACATACATACAGCCTACATATGCCCCATTGCTTCTGTTTCTCTTAGATCCTTGTACAATCTATGTTACATGAGAATGAATAAATAGACAGACAGACAGGCAGTCAGGCAGAAAAGAACCTTCTAGTGCACAGAGACTTTGCCAAAGATGCAGAGATCAAAAGCAACACCTGCCTCATCTGCACATTAAATCACCTAAGACGTGCGCAGAACTCCTAGCTCACTGGCCTGGCTCCCATCAGGCAACCTCCCAATGGGGTTGCCGCTCTGCCTTTGGGTTGTTGTTGTTGTTTATTTGTTTGTTTTTTGAGACAGACTCTTACTATGTAGACTGGGCTAGCCTCAAACTCACAGACTTGCCCTTGCCTCTGCCTCCTGAGTGACTAAAAGCCCATGCTACCATACCTGGCTGCCTTTGTTCTTCCTTCATGCCCTGAACACCCACGACCACATGAAGGGAGCTGTTCACTGCAAGCCCCGTGGCCCTACTATTCCAGCCTGTGCTCCTGGGCCATCCTGAGAAGGCAGCGCCACCTTTGTACAGGGAAATCTCCAGTGTCCTCAGGTCCCCTGTCCCCAGGGCTGCACAAGTTTCCTAGTGGCTGCAGAACCACTTAGGGTGAATCCAGTGGAATAGGAAATAAGTTGGAGGTGGTGGCACACATTCAGGAGATGGGGGCAGGGGGACCCTGAACTTGAGGCTAGCCTGGGTACAAAGCAAGCTGCTGTCTGAGAAAATAAACCAGGGCAGAGAGCTGCAGTAAGCAAAGGTTCTTGCTACCAAGCCTGACAACCTGAACTTAGCACTAAGGAACCCGTATGGTGAAAGGTGACAACTAGCTCCCTCAAATTGTCCTCTAACCTCCACACTTATCCTACGGAATTCATTAGAACACGCGTGTGCATGCACACACACACACACACAATAGATATTTGAAAATAATAAAACAACACATACATAGCAGGAAATTCTGTTGTGCCCTGCCCTTCATGAACGGAACCATTCTGATGTCTCCCTCCTCCCCACCCCCAGAACTAAAGTAGAGACCCCAGGGCTTCTGCATGGTGCCAAAATGAAATTTGTAGAGAATCTCACCTCCACGCACGTACGGTTTTAAACAAATCAATAAAATGTCCTCGCTGTAATGCGAAGGAAGAATAAAAGTAATTTGGGAAGAAAATAACAGTAATTTAGAATAAAATAATACCCACGCATTCGATCATCCCACAAATGTTTATGAGCACCTTCTGCCAAGCGCGTTGGTGTCAAGCAGCAAACAAAGCCAGCAGAAAGGGGGTGCTCACACAGCCCAAGGGTCAGGTAAAGTGCAGGCCATGCCTGTCTGGACGTCCTAAAAAAATAACTAGGTGTCGGGGTCTCATTGAATTGATGACTCCCATAAACACTTACTAGCGTTGGTGGGTCAGGCTCGGTTCTCAGGGTGGGTCCCCAGGATGAACAACCCCTTCCCTGTGGAACTGTCCTAGACAAGACCGCAGGGGACATCCGAGGAACGAAGCTTTCAGGAACTGCCTGAGAAACTTGAGCTGGCAGAATGTGGAGCCCTGAGCATAAGAACGAGGATCGCCACGCGTCTTCAAGGAATGGAGGGAGAAAGAGCAAGAGAGGTGTCGGCCCGGGCCGGCCGGCTTCCCTAGCTGGCTCCGAAGATGCCATAACACCCTCTGGATCTCAGGACTCCTGAAGCCGACTGAAAGCCACTCCTAGGCTTCCCTCTTATCCCCTCCCACCACATCCACTCTAGGCTGGCTTCTCTCTCTCTTCCTCCCTCTCTCTCTCTGTCTCTTTCTCTCTCTCTTCCTCCCTCTCTTCTCTCTGTCTCTCCTCTCTCATGTTCTTTGCCCAGGTATTTTCATGAACTTACCCTCCCCTCACATTTGTGCTGATAACACTCCTCAGAGAAGACAGCCTTGTCCACAGTCCCAATGCTCCCGCCCATCCCACTTCACCCTTACCCCTCCTCTGGTCTCCTTGACGACACCCTCCATGTTCCCGCTTCTGCTACCCTGAGTGCAACTGAGCAGGACTTCGGTCTGCATCTAGGGCACTGCCCGAGGCGTGGGAAGCCCTCAATAGATGTTTTATTGTTTTATTATTGTTGTGAGGCTTTAGGTTTGTTTGTTTGTTTGTTGAGATAGAGCTTCATCTAGCCCAGGCTAGACTCAAACCTTCTACGGAGTCCAGGCTGGACTTGAACTCCTAATCCTTCGGTCTCCATCTCCCATTACACCCAGATAATATACGAGTTGAAGATGTCATAATTTTTTTTAGTCTATAGCATCCCAGAACCAGTTCATGTAGGTAATGGCACCGGTCTGACCCCAGATGCTTATTCCACAATGCTGTGATGAGATCTTCAAGTAGGAGGTACCTCGGAAGCTGACCTACTCATTTAGGAAACATCCCCCTGGGAAGTGGAGCACCAATAATAAAAACTCAGGGTCAGAAAAACAAAATTTGAAGGTCAGAAAAACAAAACACCCAGCCACTGGCTCTTACCTCTACTTCAACCTGAAATGGTGATCCTGCCTCCAGGAATCTCAGAATGAGACGGTGTGAGAACTGTTTCCTCCCATCTTATATTCCTCTCTGGTGCTGGGATTAAGGGAGTGCACCACCACCGCTTGGTTTCTATGGCAAACTGGCATAGCTACTGGGATTAAAGGTGTGTGTCATTGCTGCCTGGTCTGTAAGGCTGACCAGTGCGGCTGTTTTACTCTCTGAACTTCAGGCAAGCTTTCTTTATTAAAATACAAATGAAAAGCCACTGCAGGGAAGTGAGCAGTCTAAACGTTTTCTCATGCACACTGGACATAAGGAACAGAAGGCCTTTGTCGGGGAGTAGGTTCCCGGGAACAGGAGCCCTTACTGGCTCTACCTGGGCTCCTAGCAGGGAGGCGAGTGGCAAACAGCCCTGTCAAGCACCTCCTATTTACTCTCCTTGTGCTACATTTTGATACAAATGTGCAAATGTGTTACTGATGACACCAGAGCCACCTCAGCTAAGGGATAACACTTTTGTTTTTTAGTCCTAGTAATTAAAAAATGGCAATCGCCAGTCATTAAAATGGAAAAACAGATAAATAGCCGCGGTAATCATCCCATTTTTCTCTTCAGAGAAAACAGCAATGCTAGATGCAGTCGTTCTCAATAACTATAGAAAATAACTAATTATTGCCAGAACTACTCATTAGGAATCTCTGTTCCCACTCTCACTGCTGCAAACACATCCATTGTTTAAAACAATCACAAGGAAGGACGAAGGAAATGTCTCATTACCCGCTGACGGGCACCGCTGGCAAGGAGAGATGAAGATGCCGGGGCTCCTGGGAAACTGGGCATCTCAGGACGGCTTGTGACAAGTCACAGAAGTTGGTCTCACCCAGTGAGGAAGAAATGAAAAGGACAAGGGGAGAGGAGTGTGTTTCGGTTCCGGTGTGCCAGTCACAGGTGGCTGTAGCTTTGGAGAGCTAATTAAGAACCTGGTAAAAGCAGTAGGTGGATGGACTCCGTCCCCTTGGCCACAGAGCCCCCCACACACACACACACCGTCTAATCTTAGCTGAACCACACTTCCCAGAAAGGCTGCCCCTAATGGAAAATAAATTCCTCTGGATTCCGATAGAGCCATTTATGGCTCTCTCCTCAGCCCCTGCAGCATTTAAATGCTTTAAAGCTCACACTCGTCTCCAATCTACTAGGAAGCCAAGCCAGGCCGGGGAGCGCTTATCTCTGCCCAGACTCCTAGGACCACACGGAGCTGCCCTCCTCCCTAGCCAGGACTAAGCTCCTGGGGAGAAGGGATGTGTGGAGACCAGGAACAAGAAATGGGCGCTTATAAGGGCCAGCGGGAGAGCCCCTCACACCATCCAGGGTGCTATATCCTACTCAGCACATGTAACCTTGGTCCCTCCGTGGTCTTGCTTTCTGATCTGAACAAGACACACTTCAGACCGACAATCCCCGATCTAAAATGCTTGGGACCAGAGGAGTTTCTGGCTTTGGACATGTTCAGATCTTGAAGCATTTGCATGTACATAATGAGACATCTTGGGGTTGGGAGTGGAGAACGAACATGAAATTCATGCATATTCTATACACACTATCCACATAGCCAGAAGGCAATTTTATACAATATTTTTAATAATCTGGACCATGAAATAAAGGGTTGGGGTGCAGAACTTTTTATTTGAATCGTGATATTGACATGTAAGCAACTTTGGATTTGGGGTCAGGGAGACTTAACTTATATCAACCATGGGGGAAAGACGAACAAGTAACTGCAGGGATCCATGTCCAAATCCGGCCTCTGACTCGTGTTTGGATGAGTCCCCCTCGCTCTCTGGGTCAAAGCTGTTCACTGTGAGAGATGGTGGTTCACAGTGGGGTGCTGGTCTACAGTATGTGGAGGGTCACAAGGGCAACCTTGATGCTCACAATAACTAGGGGTGCCTGACGGGGCACTGATGTCTCCCCGAGCTCAGACAGTCCCTGCACAACCCGCTGTCCATCTTCTATGCGATTCAAACATCCCACAGCGTGTACTTGTACCCATGTGACCCTCCAAAGTCACTGCACTTTCAACTCTGCTCATCTTTGGCCAAGAAGTATTTCTCTCAAGTCATGGGCAGGGTGGGGTATGGAAGGAATCTATGCAAAAGATTAAAGTAAAAATGTTGCAGGCCTGGTGGTGGTGCATGCCTTTAATCCCAGCACTCAGGAGGCAAAGGTTGGAGGACCTCTGTGAGTTCAAGGCCAATCTAATATACAAAGCAGTTCCAGGCCAATCAGGGCTATGCAATGAGGCCCTGTCTCAAACACACACACACACACACACACACACACACACACACACGTATGCACACATACTCTCTCACACATGCACACACACGCGCAGCACACACTCCAACATGCATGCACACACACACTTTCTCACCACATGCACATATGCACATGAATGCACATGCACGCAAGCACGCACTCGCTCTCTTTCTCTCTCTCTCTCACATACACACACACACACACACACACACACACACACACACACTCTTCCACAAGTTCTTGACTATGTACCACATGCCAGTTGTAGGCTGGCTTTGGGCTATAGAACAGAGCCAGGCAGCATGGGACTCACAGCCCTGTGCATTGAAATTAGTGTTTCTAGAACATACAGACATTAATATCACACCACCTTGAAGTTCAAAACCTGCCTTCAGGGGCTGGAGAGATGGCTCAGTGGTTAAGGGTATTGACTGCTTTTCTAGAGGAAAAGAATTTTGAAATTTATGCCCCGGCAAGGCTGAAGCATGCATGGGCAGCCCATATACGGCGGTTCTGTTGAACTTGTCCATATTGGGTTTTAAGGTCTAAGTTGATGAGGATGACTGACCAGGTCTCTCCCTCACTCTTCTCGAGGACCTGGGTTCAATTCCTAGTGCTCACATGGTGGCTACAACCGTCCTCAACTCAAATCCCTGGGGATATGATACCTTCCTCTGATCTCTGTGGGCGCTGCACGCATGTGGTAGACAGACCTATAGATGTTGATACATAAGCCTGCTTGTCTCAGTAAGAACCCCGCTGGGTGATAGGCACTAACCCACCACTCTGGACTCAGACAAGAACCACCGCATCCTTACAGAGCTCAGGAGTAGCAGGGGTTAAACAAGCACACTGATGGGTGTCCTGATCATGGAGGAGTAAACCCAGGAATGCAAGTCCGCGTCCAGCTGCCAGCCTCACACTGTGTGTCAGCCTGGAGATGACGCTGCACCTGCGTGATGTCGTCATGTCAAGGAGCCCACGTGTGATGTCATGTCAAGGAGCCCATGTGTGATGTCATGTCAAGGAGCCCATGCGTGATGTCATGTCAAGGAGCCCATGTGTGATGTCATGTCAAGGAGCCCATGTGCCACCGCTTCTTTCTGGAAACGTTCCGGTGAGGCTTCAGTCTGTTTCTACAGACGGGCTCTCAGTAGGCAAGCCAAGGCTAGCTTCAAACTCTCCATCCTCCTGCCCCTGCTGGGGTTACAGGTGTACAGCAACAGGTCTGGCAACTTGATGTTTTTATTTAGCGTCTTTGTAATCATTAAGCCAGTCTTTGTCCTAAGTGATCTTTAAAATCGTAAGAGTAGGAGGTGGTTTGTGGGTTTTAATACCGTTGTTATTTCAAAATGTCAGCTGTTGAAATCCTCTCTCCCACAAATGTTGAAATCCTAACTCCTACTAACTCCCGTTAAACGACGATAGGTTATGACTTCGGGAGGAAATAGGGCCATGAGAGTCCCAGGAATGAGACTGGTACCTGCCTGTATTTGCTTCTTTTCTCGTTCTTGTGACTTAATACCCAACAGACGCAGCTGGGTATAATTTGCTTTGCTGTTTTTGCACGTGCCACTCGTGATGGTGGGGAACGCAGGGCAGCTGAGTCTGTGGGACCTGCGGCACGGCTTATTTACAGATCGGCAGCTCAGGAGCTCGGAAAGCAAAGTTCAGAAGCAGTGCTGGTTAAAACCCACCCTAGCGGATCACCAGCCAAGCTCCCCACCCAAAAGCTCCATAATCTCCCTAAACAGCACCCCCAGCTTACGTGAACCTGTAGAAGGGAATTTCACATTCATACTTTTAACCAAGCCCTCCAAGAACTCGGGCTGGAGAGATGGCTCAGAGGTTAAGAGCACTGGCTGCTCTTCCAGAGGTCCTGAGTTCAATTCTCAGCAACCACGTGGTGACTCACAACCATCTGTAATGAGATCTGGTGCCCTCTTCTGGCCTGCAGGGATACATTCAAGCAGACCACTGTATACATAATAACAAATGAAGGAGAAGAAAGAAAAAGAAGAGAAAGAAGAAGAAGAAGGAGGAAGAGGAAAAAGGAGGAGGAAGAGAAAGAAGGAAGAGGAAGAAGGAAGAAGAAGAAGAAGAGGAAGAAGGAGCATCTGAACAGTGCCCGCTGGTCCCTTCCAGGTTAGCCTGACCTCACACTTAAGGCTCCCAGAATAAGGAGAAATGTATCCTACCCAATCCACTCCACCTTGAATTTGGCATAGCTATAGGGCAAATACACACCAGTTCAAACTGTGCGGCGTCTGGACCCCACCATAGCAGACATTTGGAGAATGCCAGCTACTACCAAACAACAGGGCCAAAGTTTACTTCTGTTTAAGTTTACATCTTGAAGGGGAGCAGGCCATAGAGGAGGGCAGAGGACAACTTGCAAAAGTCTGGAGATTGCGCTCAGGGCCTGCTGTGCCATCTTGGCAGCCCAAGGTTTACCTCTTGGCTGTGCCACACCCACTCTAGGTGATGAGGGAGTAAGGTTCCCCATTAAGACATTCCAGGACCCAGACCCTTCATTAAAGGTTCCCTGTCACCCTGGAGCCTGCTTGCTCTACTATCAGAACACGGTCCAAGGATGGAGTCGCATGAGGAGATTTCTGAATAATTGTGAGAAAAATTCCGAGAAACCAAGGCAAGTGCTTGTGACTTCAGTTTCTTCAAAAACACTGAATTTTTCTTGGATTATGTGTTCGTGCTTCTCCGTGGTGTAGCAGGTAGGAGTGAGTTTACTTCAGATGGTTCGTTACAGCTGGCTATTGTTACTTGTTTGTGCGCCTCTATGGGAAAACATGCTTTTGCCACATGCAGCTTGTGTGTGGCTTGTCCACCACGTGTGGCTTGCCCTTGTGACCTGAACTTTACTCACGGGACTCCTTTGGCGCTCAGAGGATAAACTGACAGATGTGCTGAATAAAGTTGGCTATGGACTGAGACTTTAGTCCATGACTTAGTCAATGTTCTATTACTGTGAAGAGACACCATGACCACAGCAACTCTTACAAAGGCAAACATTTAATCGGGGCTGGCTTACAGTTCCAGAAATTTAGTCCAGTTTTGTCATAGCAAGAAGCATGATGGCTTGCAGGCAGACATGGTGCTGGAGAGGCGACTGAGAGTTCTACATCCGGATCGGCAGGCAGCAGGAAGAGAGAAACTCTGGACCTGGATTGAGCATTTGAAACCCCAAAGCCTACCCCACTGACATACTTTCTCCAACAAGGCCACACCTACTTCAACAAGGTCACACCTAATAGTGCCACTCCCTGGTGACTAAGCATCCAAATACAAGAGCCTATGGGGTCGTTCTTATTCAAACCACCAGAGTTTGTCTCGTTTGTCAGCTTCAAGTCCCACTGCCCTAGACTGTAAACAAGGGGCACCTGAACAGGGACCTGAAGTCAGCTCTGAGATAAGAGAGCAGGGACCCTCACAGAACTCCTTCTGTGAATGAGAATAATGGGGCAGAGACCAGGGAGGGCTTTGCCTTATGTTGAGCTGTGCATAGATTTTAAAGAAAGGAGGAACACAGGTATAAAAATGACAATTAATAGATTGCTTGCGAGTTGTTTATGATTATAATCCCTGGTTTTAGAAGAGGGAACTTTAGATGCAGGAGTATGGGATGGAGTCTGAAAGAATGTTGAGAAGACATATAAAAAAGAGGGAAAGATCTCTGTTCAATTCTGGATCACTTAGGCATAGGACAACTATCAAAATACTCAAGGAAGATAAGAAGGACATTAATCACAAGAAAGAGATGGTTAATTCTGTGCATGGATATAAACTAGATAACCAAACATTAAAATCGGTAAAAGAGGCAAAAAATTATGTTTTCCCCATTCAGACAAAATTGAAAATAAAAACAACGACCGATAACTGTGCTGGAGATGTTTCCCTCAGTTTCCTTACTGGGACCTCCTTCAAATACATATCCTCTGTTGCAAAAATTCTAATGGGTTTTAATAATAAAACCTCAGAGTCAGCTATCACGGGGTGAAAGCCGATAGATCAGAGAAGCAGAGCGGCCAACCACTAGAGTTCTTACCTCTACCAATGCCAGGATCAAAGGGGTGATTCTGGCCCTGTGAATCCTCAGGCTGCATTTCAGTCTGAATCCAAAGACTGCATCTGAACTCCCATGTCTTCCCATCTTCTATTCCTCTCTCTGCCCAGCCATATCGCTTCTGTCTCCCCCTCCCTAGTGGGATCCCAAGTGCTGGGATCACCTTTGTGTGAGCTCTGCTTCTCTTTTAGACTGGATCAATTTCAGGTAGCCCAGGGTGGCCTTGAACTCCCAACTCCTGGAATTAAAGGTGTGTGCCACCACTGCCTGACCTCTAGAGGCTTAGCTCTGCACTCTGCTCTTCAGGCAAGGTTTATTTGTTATAGCATAAACAATACAATATCACCACAATCCTCCATTGCCTGAAAACGACCCGGAAGCATGGGTGAGGAATTTGATCATCAGAATAACCTTAAATTCCCTCCACTTTCTAATGAGGATTTCTAAGAGAACCAGATGCCAACTTTACAGCCTAGGCAAGCTAAGGCACAGCAGGGAAAAGGAATTCATTTCCTAATTCCTCCTGGCCTCATGAGCTGTGCTTGGTATTGCCAATATACTGACCAAACTCAAGAAGCACCGGGCGGTGGTGGCGCACGCCTTTAATCCCAGCACTTGGGAGCCAAAGCTACAGATACCCTGTCTTGAAAAAACAAAAACAAGCAAACAAACAAACAAACAAACAAAAAACCTCCAGAAGCAAAGATGGTGCTGAAAAGTCCTCACGTATTATCGCAAGAGGAAGAAAAGAAGTACCGCTATTTGAACCCAGACTAAAAGAAGCATTTGTGTACAGCGTGGGGTTTTTGCTTCCTTTAACCCTACTTATTTTTCCCACTAAGTTGTCTACTAGAGGTATTGTAGCATAAGAGACTCTATCTTTGAAATGGATTTGTTCACCACCAAAAGGGCCATAAAAGACTAGTAGCTTTTCTTACTATTTTTGCTCAATTAGTAAATCAGGGGAGCAAGGATCCGATGTCAACAGTTACGTGGATTTGGTCCTTGCTGTTTTATATCACTCTTAACGAACAATCAGCTTTTTCAGAGCCTTACAGAACTCTATGGATTTTCAAATTCCATTTGCATATTACTGTGGAAAGATAGGAAATCGTTATCCAGCTGGAAAACTTTGGGGTTTTCTCATAAGAATTGAATTCGTGATTACGAAGATTGCCCGACCTTTACCCATCTCACTGGCAGATACTTATTCTATTGATGGCTCATCTAAGAGTGTAGGAGGGATTCATGGTTCAGATAGCATCAGTCTTTTAATAACTTCTTTTTCCACAGGCCGATAGGTGGAACTGGCTACAGTTACAGTTAGTTCATAACCCTCAAATATTGTTTTGGATTCTACTTAGGTTGTGGGATTATTTCCAGCAACAGACTCATACTCAAGTACACGCTAACCTCTCTGGTTTCATGGCAGAAGGAAATTAGCCTGCCCTGTTTTTACTCTCCAGAAGAAAACCGGGAAGGGATACACGTCTGTCATTGCAGATGGATCCACTGAAACATATGGATTCCTCTTTGGCTCCTCCGGCCCCAGGCCATCAAAGACAATGGGGGAGGGCAAGGAGGCAGCAGAACTCACCAGAAAGATAGCAAGCCTCCAGCTAAAGTGCAAAGGGAGTCAGGTCTGCCCGAATGGTGCCAAACTTACCTCCCTGTGCACCAAGCAGGGAGTTATTCTATAAAACACACAGACTATGTCACCTGGGAATCTCTTTTCTGGCGACGCTTTGACCCGTACATCTGCAGTGAGTGCCTCTAAAAGCATCTATTGATCTTACATTTCTCATCATCCTTTGACTTGTGTATTTGCAGGGCACACCACTAAACACATCTGTTTGTCTTATGTTCCCCATCCTCTTGTGACCTGAGCGTCTGCGGTGAGTGCCACTGAGCACTTGTATTGATCTTATTCATCCTACTTCACCTCGGACTCGTAGATTGGATGGCTCCAGCTCCTGCTATCTTTATTAATGACTTATTTATGACTGGACCTTGGGACCATAATAGATTCATTCATTCATCTGGAGAATTTTCATTCATCTGCTTTTAATTTATCCTGTGGATTTGAATCACTTCCTATTTGCATAAGATGTCATAACATTTGTATTCTTATTGCAATGAAAATACAGGCTCTAGATTTTTCTGATCAATATAATAATGTAATCAATGGTACTGAATGTCATGTGATATCTGCTCTTGGTGGTGGAGTATTACACACAATGCTTGCACTGTTCTAAAGTTAGTCATTATATTTATAATTTGCTTGTTTATAGGATACTCACACATCAAATGACAATTAGATTTATCTACGATTTCTCAAATCAAAACAACTCTAGATACCCTGTACTTAAAAAATAAAAAAATTTAAAAAATTAAAAAAACAACGGGGGAGATGTCAGAACACGGTCCATCTAATGGAGTCATGGAAGAAAACTCCAGGAGACCAAGACAAGAGACTTGTGACCTCATTTTCTTTAAAAACGCAGAACTGTTCTTGGAAGGTGCTTTCATGCCCCTCCCCAGTGTAGCAGATAGGAGTGCGTTTACTTCAGATTGTTCATTACAACTGGCTATTGTTATTTGTTTGTGCTCCTCTATGGGAAAACATGCTTTGGGCCCATGGAGCTTGTGTGTGGCTTGCCCTGTGATCCTGAACTTTTTCACATGACTCCTTTGGCCCTCAGAGTATAAGCTGACGGATGTGCTGACTAAAGTTGGCTATGGCCTGAGACTTAAGCCAGCCTCATTTATCAGCTCCAATCTCCCTGTATCCAAAAAATCTCTCCTATCTCCCGGCATCCAAAGTGTCTCTCCGATCTCCTTTGTTTTTTGTTTGTTTGTTTGTTTTGTTTTGTTTTGTTTTTTTGCTGTCGTGATAAACATGACAGAAAGAAACTTTGGGAGGAGAGGGTTTGTGTCATCTTACAGCCTCTCACTGAGGGAAGCTGAGGCAGGAGTTTTACACAGAAACCACACAGGAACGCTTGCTCCCGGGATCCCATTCAGCTTCTTTTTTGATATGGTTCAGGCCAGCTGGTACCACCCACAATGGCTGGGCCACTGTCACTAATTAGCAATCAAGAAAATGTCCCACAGGCCAATTGGGTGGAGGCAATTCCTCCATCAAGGTTCTCTCTTTAGTGACAACCAAGATTGGCCATGACACTGCCCCTGGATTCTCTCCATCAGCTGAGAGGTGAGAAACAAACCAGCTAAGCCATCCCATTGTTCAGAATCCATTCATGTGACACTAATCTGAGGGTGGGAGCTCTGGGACGTGAATTTAGTCACTGGTCTGGAGGGAAGGCACGCGAGATGAAACGGTCTAGGTTTATCACACCCCAGGAATTCTTCCTGGGTGAAGTAAAGACCGTCAGTGTCCTGGCCCAGGTGACACAGGAGTTACTAGGCAAAGCCGAGATCCAAACTCAGGCGAGACCAGCATGGCAGTCACCTGTTCACCCCCTCTGGCCAGGGTTCCCACATGCCGTTAGGAGTTCACCAGCACTCCCCTCAGGCTTGCTACCTGAACACACGCTGAGTGAGCATGTCTCAAGCTGAGCTTGCCCTTTCCCACATCCCAGGCCTGTCACCTTCTCCTGTATCTCCTATGGTATACAATGAGTCCATTGGCCATGCCAGGAAACTGGACTGTCTCATAGGTTCTGGCTGCAAGGAACAGAAAGTCCAGCTCAAAACGCGGCTGGAACCACTGGGAAGTGACCCTTTGCCTATATAAATAAGTCTGTAACATCGATTCTAAAACCAGAAATCATGGTGGCTCAACCTCGTATCAATATCCTGAGTCCCTCTGTTGCTCTTTGACCGCTTGATTGCACCTGTATTAATTACTTGTCTCCTTGCTGTGACAAGTACCTGTCAAAAGTACCTTAAGGAAGGACATTTGGGCCGGGCGGTGGTGGCGCACGCCTTTAATCCCAGCACTCACAGAGGCAGGCGGATCTCTGTGAGTTCGAGACCAGCCTGGTCTACAAAAGCTAGTTCCAGGACAGTTTCCAAAGCTACAGAGAAACCCTGTCTCGAAAAACCAGAAAAAAAAAAAAAGAAAAGAAAAAGGAAGGACATTTGGGGCTCAAAGGTCGAGGGTACAGTCTTTCATGGTGAGGAGGCATAACAGCAGGTCTGTGGGACACCCGGTTACATTGAAGACGTAACTGCAGGGTTATGGGGCACCTGGTTATGTTGAAGACGTAACAACATTCCCACCTCAATTATCACCCAAACCAGAAATGTCATCACAGACATTCCCGGAGGACTTTGTCTCCTACATGGGCTCAGATCCCCACAGGTTGACTGTATTAACCATCGCCACACACTCATGGTCCCAAGAGGACTTCCCTAGCTCCAGATAGCACAGGCAGATAACAATGTCCAAGGGTAGAAAATGACACTGTCTGCCCAAAGGTCTCTAAAGAAGAAAGCCCTCCCAGAGGTGCCCTTGTCACCATCTCTTTCAGTCTCCCCGCTGCAACCACACCAAATGTTGTTGCTCAGCTGGCCATGGGCAATGACTTGCCATGCGATGATCAGAGCTGCCGGGTGAATTGTGTTTCCTCTGGGGTTGGGTGGAGACCTGTCTGTGCTCTTGGAACTGGCAACCTGATTTAAGAACTAAACACAAAATGGTACCATCTTGGAATGGAAGCTGAGGTGGGCAACACACACTGAATATCAGCTTCCTCCCGCTCCTTCCTCCTTGCCCACGGCTTGCAGATCTTACCTCCTTTGCTTCCTCTATTTCCACACCTGACTTCTGGGCTCCATGTAGGCCACTGGGCTACTTACTTCCAAAACCTCAGTAAGTTGGGCATACTTTTGAAAGGGCACAGCTTTGTAACAAATTGAGTCCTTCTCAGATGCTGAAATGAAGCGTTCTTTCTCTCCAGTGGTTATACTGTCAAATAGATCCCCAAATCTTTCCCTCCTAGATACTCTAACCATCAGTTTTATCCCAATTTTTTGTGCAAACTACTTGTTTAAAAATGAGCTGTCGGAATTTCGTTTCGCTGGTGCTGTATCTGATGCTCTTGGTTTCAAGAAAATAATTATACTCAAATTATCATAGAATCTGATTTTTGAAGCTGCCTCAATTAACTTTGGTTTAAAGTGTTTCGTGGGAGGGAGACCGTGAATGTTGGTAGCTAATTGCCACTTGAAAAATGCAAGAAAGACGTCACCACAAAACAGAAATATGTGCATATTGCACACATGATAAACCAAGCTTGCAGTGCCCTCCTCTCCTACCACACACCCCATCCCCTGCATTCATCCACTGTCAGAAACGGTGATTTCATTCTTCTAGTTGCCCTGACCAAAAACTCATGTGTATTAATTATAAACCACTGCATAACAAATCACCCATAATTGGGCATCTTGAAAATATATGTAACTCCTGAATCCTTGAGTGAAGAATCTGAACCTGGCCTAGCTGACTCCTCCTTAGGGCCCTCCCAGGCTGCAGTCCTGTACTCAGCGGGCGCCAAGAACGCATCTCAAGGCTCACCAGGGCCCGAGCCGCGCATCTCAAGGCTCACCAGGGCCGGAGCCGCGCATCTCAAGGCTCACCAGGGCCGGAGCCGCGCATCTCAAGGCTCACCAGGGCCCGAGCCGCGCATCTCAAGGCTCACCAGGGCCCGAGCCGCGCATCTCAAGGCTCACCAGGGCCGGAGCCGCGCATCTCAAGGCTCACCAGGGCCGGAGCCGCGCATCTCAAGGCTCACCAGGGCCGGAGCCGCGCATCTCAAGGCTCACCAGGGCCCGAGCCGCGCCATCTCACCAGCTGTTGACATGATTTATCCTTCTTTTCATTGGACTAAAGCCTCAGTCCTCCCTGGCTGCGGGACAGGGACTGCCTACCCCAGTGCAAGCTTGGCTAGAGGGAGGAAGCCCAGCAGTGAAGAGCATTTGCTGTTCTTCCATAGAAGCCACGTTCAGTTCCCAGCATCCATGCTGGGTGGTTCCCAATCTCCTATAATTCCAGTTCCAGGGAATCTGATACCCTCCTCTGCCTCTTCAAGCACCTGAACACGTGTGGCCACACTCACACACGGATACATGAATAAAAATAAATCTTAGGCAAGGGGATGGGCTAGCCAAAAAAGTAAGTGAGTTTACCACCAGGAAGGTAGGCACAGTGCCCATCATGGAAGTAAGAACTCATAGACTTAAGTAACTGACCAGCCAGTACCATGTCCAGTGAATGACAAGTTGAATTTGGATAACTGTTGTTTGCTGTTGTTTGTAAAAGGTTTATTTATTTTTACTTTAAGTGTAGAGTGTTTTACCCACATGTATGTCTATGTACCGCATGTGTGCAGTGCCAGTGGAGGCTGGAAGACAGTGGCAGGTCCCCTGGAACCAAAGTTACAGACAGTTGTGAGTGTCATGTGGGTGCTGAGAATTGAACTCAGGTCCTCTGGGAGAGCAAGCAGCCAGTGCTCTTGACTGCTGGGCAACTTCTCCCAGTTCTAAAGGGTTCTTCATCTTGCAGTTAGATGCAGTCCTGGGTCCTGGGAATTTGACAAGCTTGGGTTGCTATATTTATGAGAATGTAGCGATATTAAGCCACTTTCATGATTCTAAGATATAAACACACTCCACATTTTTGGCAGCTATGTTTTCAAAATGCCTCCCAGTCTTTGATTTATGGCCAGTTATACAAAGTCACAACATCATTGCCATCGCTCAATCCTTTCTGGTGAGCTCCACAGAGCTCCAGTTACAAACTTCCATTCCCTCTGGGTAGCCCTGGCTGTCCTGGAACTCACTTCGTAGACCAGGCTGGCCTTGAGCTCACAGAGATCCTCCTGCCTCCCGAGTGCTGGGATTGATGGGACGCGCCACCACGCAGGGTCAGTTACAAAATTTTAAAGGGAGCCCCAGCAGCAGCAGACAGCACATGAGGGTAGAAAGCCCCCTCCTCAATGCCAGGGATGGCATTAACGGCATGGGCCACTGCTGTCCGGCCATGTGTAAATTCTTAAGGACACGGGTTTTACCTGCTTTGTTTATTGCTGTGCCCCACACTTGAGGGAAGGCTTGTCTGTGGGAGAACAGTAGAATACATAGAAATGTACTCTCTCTCTCTCTGTGTGTGTCTCTCGCTCTTTCTATCTCTCCTAATACAATGAAGAAACTCTAAGATTTGTGAGGATTCCGTAAGCATGGGCTCTACCAGCCCCACAGGGCTCCATGCTGAGTCCATCTTAGGTCTAACCATTCATCCCAACTCCAAAGCCAGAAACTCCCCCTCTGGATCAAGGGTGGTCTCTGACTTAACCTCAGAAACCACACTATCTGGTCCTTGGCTAAAACTGCAGGGGACACTCTGCCAAGATGCGTGCAGCTCTGAAGACACCGGCCACCAGTAGACAGACGATGGGAAGGATGAACAGTCGTGGACAGCGGCCCAGGACAGGAAGAACTAGGTGTGCTTCTCTGCCTAATGACCCAAGGCCGAGAGAATCAAGGGGCTCTTTGTGAAAGGAACTAGTCAAAATTTTCCATAGCAGCAGGCCCAGAGCAGACGAAAATGACCACGCAACTCAGGGCTTGCCTTGTTGTGTCTGAGGTTGGCCAGGAAGCCAAAAATGTGTCCGCTAGCTTAAATCATATTTTAAAACTCCTTGGTAACATAACCGCATTCGGTTTAATACAAAAACAATGCTTTGTTTGTTTGTTTGGAGATAGCCTACCATGTGCCCTGGGTTATCCTTAAATTTCTTTTTGTACTTATTTGTGTGTGTGTTTGTATGTCTGAGAGTGGGGACCGTCACGCCACAGCACACGTGTGGAGGTCAGGAGACCACACGTAGTTCTTTCCTACCAGAAAGATCCTGGGGATCTAACTCAGGTCGCCAGGCTGGGTGGCAAGCTCCTTTACTCTGATCCCCAGTGTAGGACCTTAAACATTTGATTCTCTGCCTCTACCTCCCAGGGACTGGGATTACAGGCATGTGCCACCATGCCGAGCCCCCAAATGTTTTAAATTTTCTATACAAACTTCCTGAAAGTTTCTGCCTCGTCCTCCTCACCCCTCTCCTCTTTTTTAGTCAGTGATTAGGGAGCAAGAACTCTCAGGGCATTTGGGTGAGGTTGGTGAGCGTGTGTTCTACGTGGTGGAGTCGGGACCCAGGGCTCCTTTATCTCTTCAAGCATTTACTTTAGACTTCCTTAAAGTCCTCCTTTAGACCTCACTAGGTCTATCATGGGTTATTTGGGGGTACATCTAGAAAGAGAAGTATGGTTGAAATAAATTGACTACGTGATCTCCAGTTCTCGTGATTTTCAGCTCAGCCCTGCTGGCGTTGGTATTTTCCAGGTAAAGTCACTCCCTTGCCATCCATGGCATTGAGGAGGAGGCTTTCTACCCCATGTGGTCTCTGCTGCTGCTAGGGCTCCCTTTAAAATTTAGTAGCGTTCTGTGTGGTGGCGTATGTCATCAATCCCAGCACTAGGGAGGCAGAGGCAGGAGGATCTCTGTGAGCTCAAGGCCAGCCTGGTCTACGAAGTGAGTTCCAGGACAGCCAGGGCTACCCAGAGGGAATGGAAGTTTGTAACTGGAGCTCTGTGGAGCTCGCCAGAAAGGACTGAGCGATGGCAATGATGTTGTGACTTTGTATAACTGGCCATAAATCAAAGACTGGGAGGCATTTTGAAAACATAGCTGCCAAAAATGTGGAGTGTGTTTATATCTTAGAATCATGAAAGTGGCTTAATATCGCTACATTCTCATAAATATAGCAACCCAAGCTTGTCAAATCCCAGGGCCCAGGACTGCATCTAACTGCAAGATGAAGAACCCTTTAGAACTGGGAGAAGTTGCCCAGCAGTCAAGAGCACTGGCTGCTTGCTCTCCCAGAGGACCTGAGTTCAATTCTCAGCACCCACATGACACTCACAACCATCTGTAACTCTGGTTCCAGGGGACCTGCCACAGTCTTCCGGCCTCCACCGGCACTGCACACACGGGGTACACAGACAAAACACTCTACACATAAAATAAAAATAAATAAATCTTTTACAAATGGCAACAAACTCAATTAGTTGTCTAAATTCAACTTGCCGTTCACTGGGCACAGCACAGTCTGGTTATACGTTGACCGAGACAGGAGGAAGCCGCCATCCAGGCTGGGATGTACAGGCCGCCATCCAAAGAGTCGTGGAGAGAAAGTCCAGTTGTTTTGCCCAAGTTGGTTTGATGGAGTGTTTGAAAGAGAAGAAAGCAAGTCTTAGTTGGTTCTCTTGGGTCAGCTCCTCCCTGATCCTCAGGCTGCTCTTGTTGGGGATTCCAGGCTCTCACCCCGAGGGTCTTCCACCCCATGGTCCCCCTGGCTGGTTGTGAGGCTCTCACCAGGTGAACTAGCGAAAAGGCCGAACTCAAGATCCCGGGAGGCTGGAGTAAACCCTGGTTTGGCTCTGGAAACGAGACCTGGGGATGTGCGGGGTTATCTGTCTCTTGGGAGCAGGGTCCCACTATGAGCTCCACATGTAGATCAAGCTGGCCTTGAACTCACATAGATCCATCTGCCTTTGCCCCCTGAGTCCTGAAATCAAAGGCACATGCTACCACGTCCAGTTAGGAAGGTGTTGGTAAGAACTGGCTCTTTCCGGTGGTGCTGATGATAACTAGAGTTTTCCCATAACAGCTCTAAAAAATATAAATATAAAAAATATAAAAATAAAAAATATAAGAAAATGAACCCCAAAGGGGGGATGTCCAAGAATGAGACACGGACTGTGGGCAGGGCAGGTGCAGAAGGCTGTGTCTGAGGAGCATATTCCTAAACAGTGGCTCCTTTAAGGAGTCGGTGATTTTGTAAATGCTATTAAGACGCCACGAGAGGGGCTGGGGATGCAGCTCAGTTGGTGGCGCGCTTGCCTCATGTGCACGAAGCCCTGGGTATTATCGCCAGCACTGTAAAAAAAAAAAAACAGATGTGGTGGTATATGCTGGTAATCCCAACACTGGCGAGGTAGAGGCAGGAGGATCAGATCAAGGTTATCCTTGGCTATAAGGGAAATTCAAGGACAGCCTTGGCTACATGAAACCTTGTCTTTAAAAAAATATGCCCTTCAAAAAAGAGAGAGAAAGAAAGAAAGAAAGGAAGGAAGAAAGAAAGGAAAAGCCAGGTGGTGGTGGCACACACCTTTAATCTCAGCACTCAGGTAGGCAGAGGCAGGTGGATCTCTGCGAGTTTGATGCCAGCCTGGTCTACAGAGCTAGTTCCAGGACAATTAGGGCTGTTACACAGAGAAACCCTGTCTCAAAAAACCAAAGGAAAAAAAAGTTCTAAGAGATATGGAAAAAGATGCTGTGGGTAGGACTTGAGATGTGATATTTAGTCCAAAGTCATTAGAAGATAGAAGAAGCAACCTGGAAGGGTGATGTCTCACCAGAGAGAAACCCAGCAGAGCCACCTCCCCTGAAATCGTCTGCTGAAATCGTGAGGCACCATGCCCCGTTCCATCTCTCTCCACAGGCAGCATCCCCTGCATCTGAAGGCTGTGGCCCGCAAGGGTGACAGCAACTGCTGGGGACATCAGAACAGCATCTGTGGTGGTCTGAATGAAAATGGCCCCCATAGGCCAATAGGAAGCGGCCCTCTTAGGAGGTGTAGGGCTTTGTTGGAGGAAGTGTGCCGTTGCGGGGGTGGGGTGGAGCTGGATGGGGGGGGGGCTGTAAGCCTGTCCCAATTAGATGCTTTCCTTTGTAAGAGTTGCTGAGGTCGTGGTGTCTCTTCCCAGCAATAGAAACCCTCACTAAGACATCCTCCTTCCAGGTAGACCTTGAGAAATGGCAGCCCACTGGATCAGTGTTCAGAAGGCACAGTGTTCTTCAGAATGGCAGAGTCCACTGTGGAACAGCCTCGGGGATATTTTTTAACTACTCATAATCCGGGTGGCCTTACAAAGTGACTCTTTTTCACTTATTAATTATGGTTTTCTAAGTGTAATTTTAAAAGCCTGCATAATGTTCACACAGCCATCGTCATAATGTGTAGACGTTTATGAGCGTTTTTCTTTCTCTTAGCGCCACTCTGTAAACCGGTCTTCACCTTTTACCACTGCCGCATCATTTTAATTAACAGCAGGGCTTTGTTTTTAATTGGCAACGCCATAGCTTACATAACAACACTCCAGTTTCTCCTAGGTCTTCACTGTCACTGGCTATGATGGAAATTTTTCTCATAGCATTTTTAGACACTAACTGCTAAAACCCATTTTCATGTTCTTTCTGGTCCTGTGAAAGAGGGAATTATTTTGAGCGGCCCCTGAGTTGCTTTTAGAGACATCGAGTCATATGTTTATTATTGAACCTACAGGACAAGTGGAGCTCTCTGTTCTCTGACACCACTCAGCCCCACCACAGGGCTGCTCAGAATAGTGTGGCTTCTTCAGCAGCTACTCCATACGTGAGAAGAAACGAATGAACGGCCACACACCCAGTGAGCACGTCAGAGCATCCTGGAATCCCGGTGTTCCAAGTCTACGGCATACCTACACGGCTGTGCTGCCTACTTCACGTACGGCAGAGAAGCTGATCTCTTTGGGGAAGCTACTGAACTATTTCAACTATGCAGAAATGTATTTTTAACGTCTCGTTATGGGCTCTCTCTTCTGCTTCCCGGCGTCTTTGACTCATCCCAGGAAAGAATTCCAGTTAGTCATGGTCCATTAAGGATGCAGAGGTGAAAGGAAAAGAAAGCAAGAGGAGGGGGAGGGGGAGCCCTGATAGTCCCTGGAGAAGGAAAAATCACCAATGTGTAAAAGATCTTCTGTACTTTTTTTTACCCGCTTCATTAATTAACAACACATCGCTGGTATTATTAGCTTTGGCCTTGATTAGATTTGATCAAATTAGTTTGATCACTGCTAGCACACTGAACGTTAGTACAAACGATCCTCCTGTCTCGTGCTCAGTCCTGAGGAGATGGTGCTGATGGCGCTGCTCGGGGTGGTGGTAGTGACAAAGGTAATGGGTGTGGTGGTCATGATGTTGCCTCTGTTGCTGAGAGTGGTGGTGGGGATAACGAGGGCAACGATGACGATAATAAAGGTAGCATATACATTGTCGTTCTATGCCCCGAATCCTTCAAATGCATTGACCCACAATTCCCAACAGTCCGCTCAGCAGGTATTGTTGTTCTGAACTTACAGAGTGGAATCTGAAGTTGGAGCAGTTACACAGTTTGGAGTATTGGGAGAGACCCTGAAACAGAGGGAACTGTCGACTCCCCTTACACACAGGGGCTATGGGTTAGGACTCACCGGCACACCCATTCGGCCACTTGTCTTGGTTAGGACATGTACAGTAGCAACAAGCTTTGCCCAAAGTTCCCGAGTTCCTTCCCTGTTTGTGTGACCAGATTCCTTCAGTTGACAATTGGGGACAGCTGTCCTCCTTGCAACAACTGTCTATCCAGGCTGCCTCTGGGACCTTTTATATCTCAGTGGATCAGGATGGGAGCCGGGAGTGGAGGGAAGGCTGTCTCCCCTTTTCTCTTTTCATTCAGTCCGGGAGTACACTCACACTGAGGGTGAGCTTCCCTCAGGTGCACATCCAAAGGCCTGCTCCACTTGGGAGCTGATTGGCTATCTCCCCCAAAGCCACACCTCCTGTCATAATCTTGGGGGTCAAGATTTCAACACCTGCACCAGAAGGGAAAGGAGGGCACAGACATTCAGACGACAGTACGCCGTGCCCTTTTCCAAGCGTCTTCCTTTTAGAACTCGTACATGGCTAGGTGTCGTGGCGCAGGCCTGGAATCCCAAGACTCAGGCATTGGAAGCTGGAGGATGATGAGCTTAAGGCCAGCCTGGGCTTCAGAGTGAGACCTCATCTCAAAACAAGCAAATCCAAAATAAGCCAACAAAACCCGAAGCATTCTGAGCTGCCTACTAACTAACTATCTAAATGGATTCTTGTTGACTGAGGCTGCTTGTCCGTTCCCGGCTGCCCAGACCACAAAATAATCACACAGAAACTATGTTATTTGCAATATGGTTTGGTCAGTAGCTTAAGCGTATTTCTGGCTAACTTATATCTTAAATTAACTCTTTCTATTATTTTATATTTTACCATGAGGCTCGTGGCCCACCGGCAAGGCTCCAGCTGGCAACTCATGTCTTTCTCCTCTGGTGGCTCCATGGCTTCTCATTGACTCCATATATATATATATATATATATATATATATATATATATATTCATATTCCAGCCTGGCTATATTCTGTCAAGCCATTGGCCAGAATTAGCTTCTTTATTAACCAACAAAAGCAACACATATACAGAAGGACTTCCCACACCAGACTCTGACCTCGGGTCTCTCCCAGCATCTCAAGTACCTCTTTGGAGACCTGGCTCCTCTCAGCACGTCTCAACCCGCCCCTACCCTACAACTCTCCAGCCCTTGAGTGCCCTTCCCTCCCCCCGCTCCTCTTCCCTATATAACTCAGCCATTTTGGCTCTGCAGTCTCTTGGTTCTGCTCCTGGGCCTCTCTTTGTCCTCTTGCTCTCTCTCTTCTTCCCTTTCCTTTCTCTCCCTTTCTCACTCTTCCCTCCCTGTCCTCTCATGGCTCAATCTATTCTGCTGACCACATTCAGTCTGGACTCTTCCAGATGCTTCTTCTGTCTATTTTCTCCCTCATACCGACAATAAAAACCTTCTCCTCAACCATCCCTAGGAACGGCTGTGTCCTCATTTTCATTCAAAGGCCAGCTGAAGGTCCCCAGAGATGGGCACATTCCAGCCTGAAACTTGAATATGGTGCCTTGTATGGTAAAAGGTAACGTGCGGTCATTGCTAACTTAAGGATACAGAGATGCACAATCAACCTCGATTTTCCAGACGGACCCAAGTTAACGAGGACCCTTAAAGGGAGGAAGAGGATGGCAGTAGGAGATAGAACAACAGAGCAAGAGGTCGGAGTGTCGCACACAGGCAGGGTGAGAGAAACAACGACCTCTGGAAGCCTGGTGAGGAAGGAGGTGGATCCTGGCGGAATGCAGCCCTGACTGAGAGCTGCGTTGGTGGTGATGTCACGGCAGCCCCGGGAAGCAGACTTCGACTGCCCAAGAACACGTGCCGGCTGCTTAGAAACTGTGAAGGGCCACTGGCTCCTCACGTGGACCCGTGCAAAGTGGGATGAGGGCCTGACCCTGTGGCTGCTTTCTGCGTGTGTCTCCTGTACTTTGACAGGGTAAGACACAGGCATAAGGCTACTGCAAAAACGCCCAAGTGCGACTCTCCTGAGAAGCCACTACTCACGCCTGTGTGCACCTTATGCTGTCTCTAAGTCCCCTTTCTTGTAACCCTGTGCGTAAATCCCTCCCTAATAAACTCCAGCTGCATCTCCTATGGGCTCATCTGAGAACCTTCTCTGCTAGGAGTCAGGAATCCCCGCCCCAGAGGTCTCTGAGAATTCCTTGCCACTGCGGGGTTAGAGATGCATCTCCGTCCCGTCACTGCTGTTGCGGTGACACTGGTCACGTCTCAAACGAAGGGTTGCTAAAGAATTCTTTCCTTCTCTTATTGTTTGTTAATTTATAGGCAGGGTCTCAGGTAGCCCAGGCTGGCTGCTAACTCAATTTATACCTGGGGATGACCTTGAACTTGGCTACTCCTGGCTCTACTCCTCCGTGTTGTGATTGTAGGTGTGGGCCCATGACTGGTTTTTTGTGGTGCTGCGGATCCAACGGAGGGCCTCCAGCACTCTGAGGAAGTACTCTACCAATTGAGCTACATCGCTAGCCTTTTTTTCCTTCCTTCTCTTCCTCCTTCCTTTCCTCCCTTCCTTCCTGCAGCAAATGGGATCATAGAAGGGTCCCTGACGCACACTGAGTAGGATTGCAGATGGTCCCTGAGGCACATTGCGTAGCACTGCAGGTGATTAGGTAAAACCATGGGTCACAAGGGTTGCACACATGAGCTACGACCGCTTTTGCTGTGAATGAAGGTTACAGCCATGTCTGTAAGAATCCCAGGCTTACAGACGGAGAGGAGAAAGGGCCGTCTACACTCAGGCTGTTAGCATGTTCACTGCTGGTCTCACATTCATGTTTGAGACCACTGTGAAGAGAATGTTGTATGTAGACAAGGTCACAGCCAGTACTGTCAACTACGATGGAATTCTTCTCTCACAGCTGGTGAGAGTTCAGATTCCTGAGTGAGAGGCTCCTTTCCCTTAACTTACCCTGTCTTTCTATCTTGTTTCCATTGTCCTTCTAGGTCACGCTGGTGTCCAGGAACAACAGAGTAAAAGTCTTGGTGACAAGAGACCGAGGCCACACCCAAGTAGGACGGACCACCCCCAAGATGAGCTTTACAAGGCTTAATCCCAGAAGAGATTTTCTCCAGAAGCCAGATTTGTCCCCTTCGCTGGTCATTAACAAGGGATCCGATGACCCCCGCAGGACCCGAGCTGAGACAATGCCAGGCGGGAACCCACGTCAGGATCCAAGTCTCAACTCCTCCTAAAGTTCACCTGGGTTCCCTGAAGATCTGCAGGCCTTCACCACCGTGCCTTTCTTTAACTAGTGGATCAGGACTGGCGCCTGGGCCCGGCCTGCTGAGGAGGCAGAAGCTGGGCTTTTGGGCTGAAACTGTGGGTTACACTGGGAGGTAAAAGACATACGATGAATAAGAGCAGCAACAATGCCGTACGGACCCCCGCCAAGGGCCTAAGTGTACTCCTGCCTGTCTGGACAGGAACCCTACAACCCCATGGAGGAGGCTGGTCTTACCTTTACCTTAGAGGTGGCCTGAAGGAATAGTGCCCCCTGCTGACAGGGCAGTAAACAGCCCAGATGGGATTTTTATTTATGTATGTATGTATTTATTTACATACATATTTGGTTTTTCGAGACGGGGTATCTCTGTAACTTTGGAGCCTTTCCCCTGGAACTAGTTCCTGTAGAACAGGCTGGTCTCGAACTCACAGAGATCTGCCTGCCTCTGCCTCCCGAGTGCTGGGATTAAAGACTTTCAAGCTGCTTTCAGGACAAGGACACGGTGTTTTTACTCTTGATCTGTTTGCTATTCTGTTTCCTCCCTGTTACTGAGTTGGGGCAGGCAGCCAATCCCTAGCCAGACAGGAGCCTTGAGGGCACTCTGAAAAGGGGCCAGAGTGCAACTCCACTCCCACAACTAGCTGCTCAGAGTTCAAACAGCACACGACAGTTTCCCAAAACAATTATCTGTCACAGGCTGCACTGCCACCCGACCAGAGAGGCTCAGGGTGGGTCTTGTCTGGGCAGTGCTCTTCCACACTGCTGACTTCTTACAGGGCTCCAGCCGGCACCATCCCTCCAGGGTCCCCCCTCTATCTGCAGAGATCAAGCACAAGCTCAGAGCTCGGGGGATTCTTACAGATTCTAGTCTCAAAGTGCATCTCACCCAAGGAACAAAAACGCTCCCCAGACAGACCCTTCCAGCTGAACAGAATTGCTCTGAACTGCAGGTGGCAAGTGTATGTCCTGAGGGCCACCTAGTGGTCGTACCCGAGTCCCGGTTATGTGAACCTGGTTTGGACAAAGTTGCCTTACCTGACCCCAGGACACATCCAAGATCTGCAAGGCTTGTCATTTCTGTGAAATCCCCCAAGTTTCTGCCTGGATATCCAGGAGGTGTTCTGGATGGAGGTCCAGACTTACGCCATCTGTGGGGCATCCCCCTGAGAGAGTGACCAGGTCTAGGGAGTCAGCATTCACTGTGGTATGAGGCATAAAGGAGAGAGACGCTTAGAACACTCTCTGAGAATGTATTTGTTGGATAACTTAGAATATGCTTGAAAAATGCAATTCATCCTGTACTGAACTATGAACAGAGCCACAACTGCTACAGAAACTGAATCTCTAATTTAAAATCTCACAGAAATGAAGTCTCCAATTCCAGATGGTTCTACTGGAGAATTTACCAAATGTTGAAAGAGGAGTTGGCCCAATCTCTACACCGTGTCTTTCAGAAAACAGAAGAGGAGGGGGAACTCCCAAGCCATTTTATAAAGCTAGCATGGTTCTGATAGTAAAACCGGAGACAGGACAAAGATCCACAGCCAAAGCTCCCTGGTCTCCTCAGACTTTGAAAGTTAATAGACGGGGCCTGGTTAGTACTTGGGTGGAGAAACCCATAGGTCAGCATTCCTCTTGATTATGGACACAGGCATCCTTAATAAAAATATTACTAAATAAAATTCAGCAATATGAAGAAAAGCTATACAGCATGGCTAGTGGGGTTCGTTCCATGGATGCCAGGTGTGGTGGTTGTAATAGGAATGGCCCCCACGGACTTGTATAGCTGTGGCTTTGTGGAAGATGGTGTGGTCTTGTTGGAAGCTCTGTGTCACTGGGAGGTGTGCTCTGAGGTTTCAGAAGGCCATGCCAGGCCCAGCCAGTGTCTCTCTCTGCCGGGGATCAGGATGTGGCTCTCAGCCACTGCTCCAGCACCGTGCCCCCACCATGCCCCCGCCGCAATGACGGTGGACTGACCCTCTGAAACTGTAAGCAAGTCCCCAGTTAAATGCTTTCTTATCAGGGCTGCCTTGGTCATGGTGTCTCTGCACAGTAACAGAACAGTGAGACACCCGGAGAGAGGAAAACTTCAAAACTGTCCAGAGCAACCTGCGATACTCACAAGCTGATCTTATAAGAGAGTATATTCACGCGGCAATGGTGTTGAACACAAGGCAATACCCACTCAGGGTTTTTTAAAGAACTCTCAGGGCCGGATGTGGTGGTCTGTGTCTTTAATTCCAGCACTGGGAGGCAGAGGCAGGTGGATCTCTCTGAGTTTGAGGCCAGCCTGATCTACATAGTGAGTTCCAAGACAGCCAGGGCTACATACTGAGACCCTCCCTTAAAATAATAAAATAACTCCCAGAAAAATGAGAATAGAGGAACATTTTCTCAATTTCATAAAGAAATATATAGAAGAAAAATGTTTCAGCTAACATACTTAGTGGAGAAAGGCTAGGGGCTTTCCCCCGTAGGTTGTGACGGAGGGAAAGGGCTCTCCCGCTCCTGCACAGCATTTGGGTGGAAAGAGGTAAGAAGAATAAAGATAAGGTGCAGCGACCAGAAGGAAAGGTGCACTCACAGACGCCAGAGTGTGAATCCAATCCTCAAAACCACCAAAGCAAACAAACCCTCAACTAACAAGTTTAAGGTCACAGTAGCTGGGCGGTGGTGGTGCACGCCTTTAACCCAGGAGGCAGAGGCAGAGGCAGGTGGATCTCTGTGAGTTCAAGCCAGAGGTCTACAGAGTGAGTTTCAGGACAACCAGGGATACATAGAGAAATCCTACCTCAAAAATCCAAAAACATATAAAATAAAAAAAACCACACACAATGAAAGAGGAAAAAAATCCAAAAACAAAAGCAACAAAAAAACCAAAAGAAAAAAAGGACACAGTCTGTAAGAATAATAATTCTGCAGTTAAGCAATGAGCACACATGAATGCCATACTATAAAATACAATATTGCTTGTAATTACACACCAAATTTAAATACTTAGCTATCAACTTATCAACATACAGTTTGTGAGTTTTTTATGCCCAGGCTGGTCTCAGATCTCTTACATAACTGAGAAGACCTTGAATGTCTGATCCTCCAGCCACCACTTCTTCATGAGCGCTAAGACCACAACCAGTTTACAGGGTGCAGGGGATCAAACCCAGGGATCTGTGTACACCAGGCAAGCAGCCCAGTTCCAGCCCTAGCCCATATACATCTCTCTTATGCTGACAACTATAAAACATTTATGAAAGGAACTCAAGAAGTTATAAATACATAAAGAGGCACCCGTACTTGTGATTGGCAGGTGTTGTTTCTGTGTTACACTGCCATCAAGAATGCTCAGCTAGGAATAAGATTATTCTAAACTTTATATGGAAAGGAAAAAGAGCCAGAATAACTCAGACAACTTTGAAAAGAAGAATAAAGCTCAGGAGAAACCTGTTTCCCCATTTCAAGAGTCATTATCAAGTCAAAGTTACTGTGTAAGCTGGCAAAGGAAGAAACCTGGAGATCAATGGGATGGGACAGCAAATCCAGATGGGGGCCCAAAAGTACACTCAATGAGGGAGGGGCTGTGTGTTTGAGACAGGGTCCTGGCTGGCCTGGTACTCACCATGTAGATTAGGATGGCCTGAGTCACAGAGATCTGCCTGCCTATCCCTCACATGCTGGGATTAAAGGTGAGCGCCACCTTTATTTTTGAGAGGCACAAAGGTAACTCAATAGAGGAAAGAATATCTTGACAATAGATTGCCATGGCTCAGCTGAATATCCTCAGGCACCAAACAACAAAAACCCCAAAACACACATCTCATCCAAAATTACATCACCCCCAAAGTACAATCTATGAAAAAGAAAATCTGATAAACTTGACTTATCAAAACGAAGTGCTAGTTTTGCAAAAGATCCCCGTTAAGAGATTGAAAAGAGAGCGACAGAGAATATCTGTAAGCCACATCTCCAACCAAGAGCCATTGTCTCCATTCATAAAGAAAAACTTGTTCAGCTTCCCTGATAGTTGGGAAGAAACAGAACAATGGGAGAATAATGAAAAGCCACTTGATACCTGTCCTGTTAGTGGTAGGTCTCAGAGAAGCAAGGGCAAGTGCCAAACGAGTTGCCTACTAACATATCAAGGTGACCCTGGCCTCCAGCTTCACCCAGCATGGCAAGTACCTGTTGTAGAGTCCTGGATCCTTTTAGCACTTCTTATTCCCACCCCTCCCCCGAAACCTCTCCAGCCCCTGAGCTGGGCTTCCTTGACCCCAGCTTCTGATTCCTATATAACAGCCATTTTGGCTCCATGATCTCTTGGCTCCCTTCTTGGTTCTCTTCGCTCTCTTGGTCTTTTTTCTGTCTCCCTCTCTCTTCTCTCCTCTTATGGCCTGGGCTATTCTGCTGGCCATGTGCTGACTGGACTCCTCCAGATGCCTCTGGCTGTGTTCTCCCTCGTACCTACAATAAACCTGCTCCTCAACCACACTGAGGAGATTTGAGGAGATGGGCTAGACACCGGCTAGACAAAGACTTCCCACTGTAATACACCGCATCCTTTCAGCCCCTGGGTTAACAAGCCAGTTGTATTTTGCCGGGGCAAGAGGGGTGTCTGGGAATCTGGGACTTTCTGTGCTAAATCCAGGAAAGTCCCTGGCAAATCAGACATAGTTCACTCTGCCGGAGGCTCTCGGCTGCGTCACCGCTACTCCCTCCCGGGTTCCCTGGTAGAGGGTAACCTGAAGGGCACCGCTGTGTTTTACATCACAGCCCTAATGGCAGCCTTGACTGTTAGATGCTCAGTAAGTATGCAGAGACAGAAGAAACGAAGGGAGCCAGAGGAGGACGAAAGACGGCAAAGTCTAGTGGCGATCAGCCTGCCTTTAGGATTTCCTATCTCTTCAGTTCAGGAGGGCCCCACACAGAGCACCCTGCACTGGTTGCCTGCAGTTAAGCACACATCCTGTGACTGCTTCTGAGGATCACACCACACCTAGCTTTTATTTATAGGGTGTCTCCCAGCACACCATGAGCTGGCCCTGGGCATGACTGCCCTACACATCATCCATATAAGGTGTCAGAGCCCAGATGTGAATAGGATGGTTCTGAGCGTGGTCAGCCTGGATTCGAATCCTAATTGTGTGGGTTGCCAGCTGTGTGACCTGGGACAGCTGTTTTGTTGTTTTTCCCCCTCAGTGTCTTCACCTAAAGTGGATTTAGGAATAACACGAGATCTAATCCCCATTAGAGAGGCTGAAAGGAGTCCACACCGTGGCCCGAAGCTGCAGCTGACTGCACATTCTGGAAGGTAAGCAGACAGCAGTTTCTGACACTCGAGAGGTCAAGAGAGGGTATTCTGGGGTGAGGAAATGACACAGGAGGCTGCAGGTCCCCACTGTCTATCCCTTATGAGTGACCCCTTTCACGTGTGCCCACAGAAGCCAGATAGGCCAGTGCCCCTGAGGTGCTCTGGGCTCCTGTCTACACCTACACTTCTGTATACCTTGTTATTCGACCTGGCCAGGGCTCTCATGGGGAGGACTCCTATTCAATGCCAAGTCCTCGGAGTCCAGGGTCCTTGAGTAGGCACTCGAATGATTTAAATGGCTACTGGGATGGGTTTAAGTGTTTGGTCCCTGTTGCCCATCAGTACCCAGGCCTGCCTCATCGCCTCGTCTCCAGACCTGTGCTGATTTAGGTGCTCCCAGCTATGTTCTTCCTGTGGTTGGGTCACAAAACAGGAAGCAGAATGTTCCTGCACAAAATGGCCCCACTTTAAGTTCCTTGCCTGTACTGTGCTCCCCAGCTCCTTGCCTGTCCCGTCCTCCCCAGCTCCTCGCCTGTCCCGTCCTCCCCAGCTCCTCGCCTGTCCCGTCCTCCCCAGCTCCTCATCTGTACCGTCCTTCCCAGCGCTCCATCTGAGAGACAGTAGCAGAATGAGAACACGCTGAATACAAATCCAAACTCATCCTCATCAACATCCTTTGTTTTTAAACGATTTATTATTTCTATTTTATGTGCATTAGTGTTTTGTCCGCATGTAGGTCTGTGTGAGGAAGTCAAATCACTTGGAGCTGGACATAGACAGTTGTGAGCTGCCATGTGGGTGCTGGGAATTGAACCCAAGATTTACTGGAGGAGCAGCCCATGCTCCTAACCACTGAGCCGTCTCTCCAGCCCCCCTCACCACCCTTTCTAGGGAGTTAACAAAACACCCCCTTTGTCTGTAGACCCACTGAGGAACACAGATTAATTTCATCTGCTTCAGGTACTCAATAGCCCGGAACGCACGCAAACACACAAGTGTATACGCCACACGCACCCAGCATTTATCCATACAACACACACATGGCACACACACACAGCACAGTACATGAAATTAAAAAAATAAGTAAATAAACCAGGCTGTTTCCCAAATGCTTGCAGGGTGGGTTTCTGGAGGAGAAGACCTAGAGAGTCACACTCACCTCCAGCCCGGCTTAGGGGAACGGAGGAGGTGGGTGCAGGGTAAGGACAAAGTCCCCTGCTCTGAAGGAAACTGGATCTGTGTCTGAGTCTTGACCTTTGACAGGTTGGGCGACCCCAGCTTGTCCTTTCCGGCCTCAGTTTTCCCTAGGTAAGGAGCACACAGGAGCCGGAGCTGCGGAGACGACCAAGGACGAAGTCTCAGGGGTGTTGAGACTGTCCCTGCCTAACTGCCACAGCTTTCCCTGCCATGCCAGCGTGGACCAAGGGAATGTGGAGAGCCGATACCCAGAATCCACTGGTCCACCAGAGCCACCGCAGAAGACCCAGGGATTTGGATGGAAGGTTAGCCAACAAGAGCTACAAGGGCGCTTTTCTCAGTGGCCCCAAATGGTTTGTCTGCCATGGTGGCCTGGGTACTCTGCTTCTTCGTTACCTACGTGAGTGGAGCAAGAGCCCAGTCAGCTCCGCCTGGACCTCCCAGGAGATCTATTTTTGTGTGGCAAGGGAAAGCCTAGACAAATCCAGGGACAACCAACCAAGGCCCAGGGCAAACACAGAAAGCCAATGTCTACTCCAGGACAGCAGCCTCCTGGAAGGGGCAGTGTGGGACTAGGCAAAGGTTGTCTGTGTCAGCCAGAGCAGGGTGCTGGGGCAGAGGAGGCGGCAGGTCTGTGGGGACAGATCAGCGTGTTAGAGAGGCAACCACACAGCCCTAGCTCCACAGTCCCCACAGGCCAGGGGAAGCACACAAAACCCTGGCTGTTAGTCAAGGCTTGGGAGAGAGGAAGTGGGAAGGAACAGGGTGGGAAACAGAACCCCCCAGAGCTGCCTAGGGCCCACAGTTTACGGCTTCACCCACAGACTCCAGCAAGCAGACTGCCAGGGCCGCGCCGCACTGAGGGTCCTTTCTGAGTGTAGCTCATGTTTGCCAATAATAACTGCCAGGCCAGAGATGCTTTCCACTCAGAGGTGGGGAGATGGAAAGTTCCAGAAGGCCCCTATGTAATGGGGCCTTTCACAGCTCACCCATCGGACCCCAGAAAACAGTAAACAACTGGACAGCCACAGGGTCCCCTTAAAGAGAGCCTGCAGCTGGACTCCAGAGCGATGTGTTCATGAGTTATGGTGTGGCTCATAAACGGTGACCATGGAGAACCATCCCTGAGGGTACTGTCATGGTCTGCAAGTTCCCCACTGAAACTCAGGTAGGGGAAATGACTCAGCTGGAAAGGCTTGCACGCAGGCGTGAGGATGAGGTCCCGAGAACCCACTTAAAAGCTAGGCACACACAGCAGTGCATGCCTGAGATCCCATAACTCCCACCGTGATGTGAGGCTGAGGCAGGGGAGTTTCAGGAAGCTCAAGGGCAGGCTAACTGGCGTTTGCAGTGGCAGCTCACAGGAAACCCTGTAGTCAAACAAGGTGGGAGGAGGGATCAACACCCAAGGCTGGCCTATGACTGTCACACGTGTGCTGCGGTGCACATGCACCATGCACGTGTGGACCAAATTCATACACATACAATATATATGCATATATAGTTATATAGTATATACATATATATTTAAAGGGGGGGCTGGAGAGATGACTCAGTGGTTAAGAGCACTGACTGCTCTTCCAAAGGTCCTGAGTTCAATTCCCAGGAACCATATGGTGGCTCACAACCATCTGTAATGAGATTTGGTGCCCTCTTCTGGTGTGCAGGGATACATGCAGGCAGAGCACCGTATACATAATAAATAAATAAAATGAAAAAAAAAAGGGGGGGAAGTAACAAAGTGGCATGTGTGGGACCTTTCCATTTTTTATTAATTAATTAGTGTGTGTGCAGGGGAGAAGGGACAAGGTGTGAAGGTCAGAGGACAATTTGAAGGAGTTAGCCTGTGGTCAGCAGGCTTGGTGGCAGATGTATTTACCAGCTGAGCCATCTTTGCCCGTCCCCTGGTAAGACCCTTGAGAGGCAGCTGGGGAGGGTGGTGAGGGGTTCAATCCTCAGACACAAGTCATCCAGTCATGGACTAGCGGATTAGTGGCTCCGTGTCCTTGCTCATTTAAGTGTCTGCCCTTCTAAAACATGCTGGTTGGGGGCTGGAGAGATGGCTCAGCAGTTAAGAGCACTGACTGATCTTCCAGAGGTCCTGAGTTCAATTCCCAGCAACCATATGGTGGCTCACAACCATTTTTAGTGAGATATGGTGTCCTCTTCTGGCCAGCAGGCATGCAGGCAGGCAGAACACTGGGTAAATAATAAATAAATAAATCAGGTAGGCTCCAACTGTTGCTCCCAGGACAGACACCAGGGGGCAGTCCATCCATCTCTTGGGCTCAGGAGTCACCAGTCCCACAGATGCTTGAAGTGAGCTCCAGCAGGCTCACTGAGCGCCTCCTAGGTTACCCTGCACAGGGCTTCCCTCCCGTGGAGGCTTCATTCTCCTGGGCGTGTGTATATCTGAACTGCCTTCTTCTGGTACCCCAAACGCAGCCCCATAGCAAAAGGGTCTCATCTACGAGTGTATGGGAACTGGATCCATCTGACTCAAAAGGCTGAGATCCTACTATGGCGGCATGTAAAGACCAGGCCGTTGAATTCTTTATGTCGGTTTGCGTCGTCACCTTCTGAAGCTTTTTAAAAAGTTGAAGGCTTTGGCAAGTGCTACGCCTTTTGTTCGTGGCACTTAGTAGTTGAGACGACCCCAGCTGTCACTACCTTAGCAACACTAGCTGCGCTCAGGGATGACGTTCACCTCACTTCCTGTTACCCGCTTTCCCACCTTCTCGCTGGCAGCCCCCGCTCAGCCCTCCCAGACCCTGAGGGTTAAAGGGGTGGGCACACAGCTGCCCGTGTCGGGTTTTTATGCAGTTTGATCAGAATGAAGAATGCGAGCGGACGTTGGAAGGATGACACACGGGCGATAGAAATCGGCGAGAGATGCAGAAAAATCGAAAAGGGGCAGTTGCCATGGGAACAAGAGAAAGGAGCAACACGATCTATGATATGTCACTGTGTGCTTTTTCAGTCCAGAGAAGGTGTGAAATTCCTAGATGAGCTTGGGATCGCTGTGAGCGCTGGTTGGTTGGAAGCACGGGCAAGTTCAGGCATCTAAGAAGACCCTGACGGGAGAGAGGATGAGACCCAGACGTTGGTACAGTGCGTTGCTTTCGGCTTCCAGCGGAACAAAAGGTGACCCCTTTGCTAGCTTGCCGGGTACGAGCTCACATTTTACAGATGAAGGACCTGAGGCAGAATGAAGCCAGGCGGACTCCAGCCCTCGCTGTCCACCAGGTGGCGGAGCTGGGAGTCAAACCGAGGTCAGGACTGCAGTAGGGATTCCCTGTACCTGAAGCTGGCTGGGATAAAACGCTGACCAACACCAACTTGGGGGGAAGAGATGGTTTATTTCAATTTACACTTCCAGGTAGCAGTCCGTCACTGAGGGAAGTCAGGACCGGGACCAGAGAGGAACGCTGGTTACTGACTTGCTGAGTTTGTTTGGTTCAAGGGCCATCAGCCCGGAGATACCCACCCACAGTGGGTTGGGCCTTTCCACATCAATCATCTGTCAGAGCAATGCTCTGCTGACAAACCTGCAGGCCAATCTGATCTGGACAGGTCAATTGTCCACTAGTTTGTGTTCAGTTGACAATAAAACCTAAGCAGCAAATACCCAGGGGAGGGACTGGGGTGAGACAGGAGGAGGTGGCTCTCAGGCCCAGGCAGCAGAGTAGCTCCCTGTGTCCCGGGGCCTAAGGTCGGGCTCCTGCTCTCCCAGGCTACTTCCCAGCCTTCACCACCCTCCCCTTCCCACCACCTTTTACCTCAAATGCCAGCTATGCTCCCTCTTGTCTGCCTGGGACATTCTCTCCTCGTCTCCGCCCTTCACCACCAACACGGTCCCCGGGCATCCTCTCAGAGCCGCTACGGCTCTTTGCAGTGTTTCTTCTCCCCGCACTCCTGCCCTGGAGGCCTTCCCACCTGTGAACACCCCTCCTGGCTGGGGCTCTGACCCTCATTCGCCCCTCGACTCGACTCTTCCCTTTCCTCAACTCCTGGCTTGCACTTGCTTGACACCTCTGCTCACACTGAAACCCAGCTGAGGTTGCCCATAGACCTGCCATGCCTCCTGCAGCTCTCCGAGATGGTACCTCCACCTTCTATTCCCCTGGCTCTTCAGATGCCAGCGCTTGTAGCCACCCTTGGTCCCTTTCCTAAACCAACACAACACCCAATCTTCTTGTTTTGGTTTGGTTTTCTGAGACGGTCTCAGCAGCTGGCCTGGAACTTAATGAGTCAACCAAGCAGGCCTCAAATTCATTCACAAGAGACTGACCTGCCTCAGCCTCTGTGATGCTGGACGCAGAAGCATGCATTGCCACACGTGACGTCAATACCCAACCCTGTCAGCTCTGCTCTCAGGGGACCAGGATGACTGACTCTCCACAGCCAGACAGGTGTCAACGGCCACTGTCCCTGGGCTGCTGCAGCAGCCCCACCCCACTCCCACCCTCGGGGAAGGTCAAATCTATTCTCTAGAGCTCAATGTGTGGCCTCAAAGACTGTGTGTGGGCCCATCTACACTGGTGAGAGGAATCCTACTGAATCTAATTCAGCGTAAACACACACACACACACACACACACGCACGCACGCACGCACGCACGCACGCTTTGCTCTCTGATAAGGTTATTCACCGTGCTCACAACCGTGGGAAGTACGGCAGGTTCCTGACCCAGTTTTCCTGAGGCCACCTTCCATGGGTCCTGATCCAAGTTGTACCTACCTGCCAAGCCAGTTATGCCAACTTCCAGAGTGCCAGGCCTTTGCTGGAAGCTGGAGGCACGGAGGTAAAAGACTGGAGACGGCTGATCTACCAGCTCCATGCAGTCACTTAAACAATACCGTGAACCCCGAGAGGAGACAGTGGAGGCTGGGGCAATACAGAGCAAGTGGCCTTTTAGGGAAACCAGGAGTGTATTTGGGGACAGAGAGCGGATGGCAAACCCAATTGGCAGAGTTGGGGCTAATTACACACCTGAGACCTCAAGGGTGGTTTGGGAGCAAGGTCTGTTACGGTACGGAGTGAGACGGCAGGGGTAGGACCTGTGAGAGCGCCCCAGGGTACAGGTGGCTGTGGGATTGCATGGCCGCGGATCGATGCACAGCCCAGGACGCCTCCCTGTCAGAGATGCAGTGTGGCAAGGGGACTGAGGCTGGGTTTTGGTGCCACAGGCCTAGCCTCTGTAGCTTGGGGTACCACAAACTGACGACGAAAATTCTGAAAGAAGTGACTCACACCTCTGGTTGGGGTGCTGGGGATCAAGCCATATGATCATCTTCCTCTCGGGGCTGTGGCGTTGAAGCCAGCCAGCGTGCCTACCCGTGTGGCACACGCTTCAGGGCACGCATGGAGCTACTGACAGCAGCCTACAGTTGTTCATGGTGAAAAGCAAATACACTTTGGGAAGATAGTTGCTAAGAACTTACCCCAAATGGGGGCTGCTTCTGCGTTAATACCGGGTGCTAAGGGGACACGGTGCGCTGACCAAAGGATCTGTGGCAGCACTGGTGTACACGTCACTGAAACCAGAGACTGCATGTCCAGGGCTGGGGAATGTCGAGCTGGGTGACAGGAAGACGCTAGAGAAACCAGCTCTCCCGGTACACGGTGCTGTGTACCCAGAGTGTGATTCAACAGTATGGATGGCTTTGCCTCCTGGAAGACCAGGGTGGACAGGCCAGTCAGAACCGGAAGAGGTAACTGAAGGGCCAGCACCGTATAAGGAGACCCTCAGCTGAGAGAGCCCAGGGTATAGCATGGCACCATGGAGGCTTAGTGCAAACAAAGCCGCGGGCCTGCTCGGCCCTCCGCAGCGTCAGAGAAGCCCGACCATCACTCAATAAGAAGGCACGCAGTAACACCTTTTACTGGTTCACGTTTTTTTTTTCCCCAGAAAATTTGTAACAAAAATACATGGAATTGGAATCTGAGTTACAGTACATTGTGCGATTACAGAACACAAACAAGAAGACCATTCCTTCTCTTGGGGGTGGAACATCCCGTTCCACTAAGGGAATCACAACATGATTAGGAACAGTTAACCCTACACTGTCGTTCTAGTCTCAGAGACTGGCAGACTTGGAAGAAAAAAAAATGTTTAAAAATAAATAAATAAAACTGAACAGAATCAACTCCCCTCGGGTCTCTTCCTATTGTCTTCACGTAAACTGATGGGATGAGGACGTGAGGGAGCCTCGTGGGACTGGGAAGGTGCTGCTGGCTGAACACTAGGCAGACACGGGTTCCCTGAGACGGCCCAGAGTGTGCTGGGAAACACCACTCAGCACTGCAGGTAGAGACGGGCGGGGGGGGGGGGGCAAGAAAAGGAGCTTCAGGGCCAGGGCTGGCGGCCTGATGGCTGTTTATAGTGGGAAAGACGGTGTGAACACAGCCCTCAGGCTGCGTGTTCACGGCCACGTAACCCAGGAGCTAAAATCACGCTGCAAAAACACCAGCGGCGCTGCTGCCAGAGTTCCACTGGGTTCAAGAGAAAAAGGAAAAACCAGTTGGCTTTTCAATGAAAATCCTTCACATCCACCTGTGTTCGATAATAATAATAACTTATGAACAGCTTCCTCACAAAAGTAATTACCTCAGAAGATTTATGTGCTGTGTCTGGAAAGAGCTGCTTGCCTACGAATGTAGCTCTCAGGGGAAAGAAGCCTAAGACCAAACCCACCTCCCAGAAACCCCAAGTTTAAAGCAAATTAAGCCTTCTCCATTGCAGACAATCTCAGTTGGCTCAGACCAACGGACAATAGACTCTATCAAGAAAGACGTTTGTTGTCCGTCATCCTGTGCTAGCAAAAATCTACCCTACTGCGAGGGCCACACAATGGAGCTAAGGAGACTGGCCAAGTTGCCACCTCCCTTCCTAAGCAGCTTCAGCAATGTGCACAGCCGGGAAACTTGCAAAAAGTGGACCACGGTCTTTCTTGTTTAGGACGTAAGCCTTACTAAAGTAGATGATGCTACGCAGGCCAGCAAGACGATCAGTGTATTTTAGTCACAGGGCAATTGCTCTTTCTGGGAAAAACGTGTGTGGCTCTCATAAGCCAGTTCATCCCCCTTCTACACAATAAGACTGTGGCTAGTCCAGCCACACCGTGCTTTGAGACAAAACTGATTGCTAACATTCCCTATCTCTAGTGTCACTGACCCCATGGGAAAAAAGTGAAAACGAGAATCGACATAAGACAGCTGGAGGAGATTACGCAACCTAAGGGAAGGTTGAGCTGGACAGGTCCGACAGCTGATCCGTCACTGCCCACCGCGAGGGCTTGAGGCTGGTGACTTCATAGACGCATCTCCCCGATGCGCTGCCGAAACGTCTGTCTGAGTCCGTCAAGGTGACCCCAGTGTGATGCTGCCACCTCCTGCCTGCCACCTCCTACCCACGAGATCCCAGGGACCTGGTGGCCGTAGGACAGCACCTTGGATAGGTGCCGGGAGCCCAAGAGTCTTCCTGAACTTCACCTGGATGTGGGCAAGGAAACAAGGCGGTGTGGGCTGTAATCCTGCGGCAGCATCCACACCAGGGCTTAACCTCAGCAGCCAGTCTGGAGGATGTCTCCCCCAGAACGCTTCGTCACCGACAACGTGGTGAATATCTGCAGGAAAGAGGAAGAAGTTTCAAACCTCTGGGCAAAGGAGCCCGCACACAGTACCGCGTGCATCACAACAACTTAGGTGGTGGTACAATGAACAGAACAGAATGAGCCCAACACGGATGTGCTCTAGTGCTCCAACACGGATGTCCTCTAGTGCTCCAGAGGACAAAGGAGGAACTGTATTAAAATGAACCGTTTCATACATGTGCAACCAGTTAGTGGTTAGGACTCACTACCCTTGTCCTTACACACTGGAGAGCTAACCCCAGCTCGTACGAAGCAAAGCATGGGAGGAGCGCAGGCTGCAGGAAGGAGAGCTCCCCCACTCTGCCCTATCTCTTGCTGGTGTCACCCACCCTTCCCTCTTGTCCCCACAGTGCTCCCGCGTCCTGGTCCTGTTCTGTAGCTATCTGCCCATGGCTGAGCTGCGGCGAGACCCTGCAGACCCCGGTCACCTCACAGGCTGCCCCACCTTGATGCACGAACATCACAAAAGCCAGAAAGCTCTGCTGAGTTCCACCTTAGCTTCCTGTTGGCAGGGATTGGGTGCTGATTCTGGGAGCGGCTCCTTGTGGGTACACGGATACAAGCAATCTCCTGATCTGGACCCTCCCCCTCCAATGACTTTACTGTAAGCATAGTGTCCCCTAATGACGCTGCTCACAAAAATTATATGCTAACGACACAGTAGGCTCTTCCCACCCTCTCACTATTTCAGATGTCAGCAGAAGCCGAGGGACCTTTCAACCACCTGCCCTGCCAAGCAGACCCTCCCTAAACCAAAGGCCACGGCACATCTGGAAGTGTCTGTGGGAGCCAACACGGACTGCGTGTACCTCTGGAACATAACTTTTTTTTAAAATATTTATTTATTATGTATACAACATTCTGCTTCCATGTATGCCTGCAGGCCAGAAGAGGGCGCCAGATCTCATTACAGATGGCTGTGAGCCACCATGTGGTTGCTGGGAATTGAACTCAGGTCCTCTGGAAGAGCAGTCAATGCTCTTAACCACTGAGCCATCTCTCCAGCCCCTGGAACATAATTTCCTGCCAAATACCTTCAGTGGTTCTCAAAACCTTGGTTCTCAAACATTAACTTATTTACTGACCCATTTATTTGAGACAGGACCTCACTGTCACCCAGACTTATTTGAAGCTCATAGCAATTCTCCTGCCGGCATTCCGAATACCACCATTCACAGTGAAAAACCATTATTTAGTACAAGGAGAAAAAGAGCAAGAAATCAAGGCCATCTTGACATACATGGACCAAAGCAATGGGAATCAATCAAGCAGCCTACGTGCAAAGGGTTCCTAACCCTGAAAAGGCCCTTGCTCTGGCTTAACCTTAAGGCAGAGACAAGGCCATTTCATATAATCTAGCAGCAGCGCGCAAATTCACACTGGAGAGAGCCCAACTCCTAAAATATGACTAATTCATATTCAAAACCAAGGGATTGTAATAGGGAATTCATCTTTGTTAGCAAGAATATGAAATCCCTGAAGTAGGCAATCCCTTTTGTAACGACAGAAAAAGGTCCCTTTGCACCGAATTCCACAAGGCTCATTAGCACCCTTACATTCGATGCTGACACTCCGTGAGCCAGCCCAACTGTTTCTGAAAAGGAACACAATTCCTTTGTTTAAAAAATGTGCGCTATGGATGAGGACAGGGACAATGTGTGATAATGAAAATAGCTGTTAGGACAACAGCACTGTGC
Organism: Ondatra zibethicus; assembly: GCA_004026605.1. Taxonomy (NCBI): domain Eukaryota; kingdom Metazoa; phylum Chordata; class Mammalia; order Rodentia; family Cricetidae; genus Ondatra; species Ondatra zibethicus. The sequence goes on from PVIU01004972.1 coordinate 58,267, forward strand.
ACAATGTAAGACACCATCCGGCGAGCGCTTCCCGCTGCTATGGGGGAAGAACAGGAATGAACTAGACAATACATTTCCACAGACTCTTGGCTCCCGACACCTGCAAGTTTAATTTTGTTTCTTGGGGTGTAGAGAGATGGCTCTCCTGCAAGACAGTCAATGGCCTGGGTGCCGTGGCCAATTCAGAACTCTTCACTGGCCTATAATTTACCATCATGTCTATCTGTCTGTGGACTGACATTTGTGAGAGTCATAAAACGTATTAGGAAAATGAAATCCTAAAAGACATGTAAATTAGCCGTCCATTTTGTATTATTAAACTGTCAGATGGCTCCAGTTTCTGAACCCTTCCCTTCATTTCTATTCCTTTCTCTCACGGGCACAGCAACCATCCTGGGGACCACACTGGGCCACACTCTGGACACCAAGTGTCCAGACACTGCCTCAGCTACCTGAAGCAGCTCGGCCTTCAGCAGAGACGTGCCTCTGAGAGGCAAGCTTCACTTTCCTAGATCAAGCCCTTTCCTATAAAAAAATATTTCTACAGTCGGAAAAGCCTTTGATTTGCTAAAATTCTAATTTCTAGTAAAGTAGTGATCACAGGCAAGGATGATACATCAACAAACAAGACCTTCCAGGGAAGTTGCTCCTTCTGTGCAGGAAGGACCCTAGAGAGAGTGGCCACCGACTCAGAGGACACAGTGGCAAATGAGAGGGTCTAGATGCTTTGCCATGGCCTTTCTGTCAGGTCCACGCTGGACACTGCATAGCTTAGCAAACTCTGCTGCAAACCAAGTTGAAGAGCAAAGATGTGCCGACTTCACTGAGAAACAGTTGCTGAATGAGATCACAACTCAGGCTGGGCAACTGTGCGCCAAGTCCTGTGATCTGTCTGTCACCAGGAGATGCTGCCCTTGCCTTCCTGAGGAGACGGCGAGAAGGGCTAACACGGGGAAAGCATGGTGCCTGGTACACAGTGGGCCCTCGTGCGCCAGTCAATGGGAGTCCTGCCAACACTTCCAGTCACTTCCCAACCACACAGCAACATGTTGCTTTTTGTAAAAGAGGTGTAAACTCTTAACTGCTAAGCCATCTATCTCACCAGCCTGATTTCTGTTTTCTCACGTAAGCTTGTTCATGGTACTGTTAATATACTCTTAACAAACTAAACTCACCAGCTCCTTCCCCTGCAGGCAGTCTGTCACTGCACTGATTAAAAGACACGGCCAAAGAGTATTGATCAAAACCAGGCGGTGGCAAAACACGCCTTCATTCCCACTCAGGAGGCAGAGGCGGGTGAATCTCTGAGTTTGAGGCTAGCCTGGTCTATAGAGTGGGTTCCAGGACAGCCAGGACTACACAGAGAAACCTTGTCCCAAAAAACCCAAACAAACAAGTAATATTAATCTAGACTCTTCAGTCTTTATAACTTTCTGCAGATCAGGCTTTCGGGTTTTGGGTTTTGTTTTAATGGCAAACAGCAGCTTCTGTGGCTCATGCCCCATTTCTGCTGTGCCTGTTCGGAGAATAGGTCAGTAGTTTATACTTGCAGTCAGTCCAGAGCAGGACACATTGCTAATGCAGAAGCTCTGTGTTTCCCTGTGTCTGTGTTTTGGTTTGTTTTAAAGATGGGGTCTTTGGCCTGTGTGGTGTACAAATTCACTATGTAGCTGAGAATGACTGAACTTCTGATTCTCCTGCCTCTACCTAAGGGCTAGGATTCCAAGTGTGTGCTGCCATGCCCAGGTAAGTGCGGGGACTGAACCAACGGCCTTGTGCATGCTGAGGTGAGCATTCTACCCGTTACACCCAAGCCTTCTGTGTGCACATGCACTCTGTGTGGAGGCCAGAAGTCAACTTCAGGTTGCTTTCCACCTTATATTTTTAGACAGTCTCTCACTGAACCCTGCTTCCATCCCCTGAGCCTCTGACAGCCCCCACCCCCGTCCTGGGTCACAGAGGCCACCACACCAGTGCTCAGGTCCTCTTTTGAGCAGAGGGCACTTGACACTGAGCCCCTCAAAACTGGCTTTCACATGTTCAACATAGAGTTCAGGTGTACAAGCGCAACTGGAAACAGAAACCAACCAGTTACGAACTGCAGATATAACCACTAGGAGTGAACACACACAGGCCTCCTACACGCACACACATGAGCATAGCATGCGGCTCTGGCACACACAAACACCACCATTACCAGCCCACACCTAAACCACTGAGTCACTTAACACTCAGCTTATGAACCCTATACTGTAACAGTGTTCAAGCCTGGATAATCGGGGACAGTGAGCAAACACTGACACCCAGAGGCCGGGACCAGGAAGTTTCCAGTCTTCCTATCATTGGCTTCAGTGTTTTTGAGCATCACTTCCCAGCATCCTTCTCGGATACCCACAAGCTCAGAGGCCCACACCATCTTCAGCTTTGAGGCTTTTCCAGACAACTAACTAGACAGAAAATAATCACCATGGGAAAACTTTAGGACATTATCATAATAAAAGTCGTGAGGGGTTTTGTTACTGTTTTTTCTTCCTTTGAGACAGGATCTCACTATGTAGCCCTGGTTGGCCTGGAGCTTACTATGTAGACCAGGCTAGCCTTCAATTCACACAGATCTGACTATCTCTGAGTCTTCAAATACTGTAATTAAGGGGAGTGCTGCCATGACCACTGGTAAACAAAAGATTTAGGGCCAGTTTCTGTAAGTATTCTCAACAATTTTTTTATCTGCAGGGCAGAAGTCTCTGATCTATACTAGCAGCAGT